>CM045562.1:14557802-14802802 GCA_024721245.1 Mitragyna speciosa
CCACTACCCATTGAAACATCAAGCAAACAACTCCACAAACCTGCTAAGAAAAAAAAACAACAACAAAACAACAAATAACCACCATCACCTCTACAAAACCACCTTTAACTACCACCGGAAACTACCCTATTGCCACCCCATAACTACCACATCACCACCCCCATACTCCAGTTTACAGCAACCACTAGCAATCCATTGCCGCCAACAACCAACACCCAACCTTTTTCCCTCACCAATCACAACCACTAACATCACAAATAGCAAATCACACCTACAAAATCACCATCAATCCCATAATCAACAAAACCATACCCAAATCGCCCAATCATCCTCCCTTGTACAGCTAGAAAACCTTCAATTCCATCAAGTTGTATCACAATCTATGAACAACTCAATTATCAACAACTTTCATCTCCAATCAACCACCAACACCACCTGCAAAGAAAAACAACACAGGCCAAACTCCATAACCCCTATCCATCGCAAACCTAAGTTCATCAGAAACCATCTCCAATCAATCATCACCGCCAAACCAAAAGCCACCCAAACTCCCCAGCCACAACCACACAAGCTATCATGCCCAAAAACCAATATAAATGGCTATTCAATTCAACCCAAAATTGCTACCTTTAACCACTGCTGCCCATCAGTAGTCGGTACAAATCCAAAGCCCTAACAAGGGCAGCCCCAACCTCACAAGTTTAATCATCTTCCAACACCACCTACGACCCCCAAAGTACAACCAATTTCCACCTCTATTAGCCGATTGCAGTAGCCCTCCTCCCTCTTAGCATCCTCTTCCACACCCACCATCATATTTCCCTTGTTTCGGAGGAGAAAAAGAAGAGAATAGAGAGAGAAAGAGAGAGAGGTAAGAGACAGAAATGGAGAAAATGGAAGAGAGAAATAGAGGAAGGAGAGAAAGAGATAGGTGAGAGATAGAAATAGAGCAAATGAAATAGACGCAAGAGATAGAGAAAGAGAAAAAAAAGGAGGGAGAGTTAATAGAGAAGAAATAGAGAAAGAAAGAAAGAAAGAAAGAGGGAGAGGGAGAAAGAAGAGAAATCATAAAGAAAGACGAGACAAAGAAAGGCACAAGAGAAAGAGAGAACGGGAAAGGGAGAGCGAGTGAAACAGATATAAAATACAGAAAGAGAGAACAGGAAAGGGAGAGTGACAGAAACATAGAAGAAATAGAGAAAGAAAGAAAGAGAGAATAGGAAAGGGAGAGTAAGAGAAACATAGAAAAATAGAGGAAGAAAGAAAGAAGAAAGAGACGGATAGAGGAGAACCGAGAGAGAGAAAGAGGATTTTGGGGAGGAAGAAGCCATTTTTGGGGAAATTTGTTTTTTATGTGAAGAATCATGAAATTAGAGGTTAGAAGGGGCCAGTTGTAGGAAATTGGTTTTGGCTTATTTTTTCTTAACTTGTCGTAGTTTTGTTTCTGATTTAATTAATTTGTTGGTTTGATTTAGTAATTAATCTAATTAACTAATCTAATGTGGAATACCGATTGTTTTGATTTGTTTTAGGATGTTAGTTATCATTTTCTATTGTTTGTCCTTTATTTGTTTAGTTAATTAGTTTGTGTTAATTGGAGTTCATTTATTAATTAATTAATTTATTTTAGCATTCTTGTTTTTCAAAATCTATTCATTTTCAGTTCGGGTCTTTAGGCTTTGTTTATTATAATTATGCCCCTAAGAATGTTTACTTTCTGCATCTAAGTACCTACTTATTTTATAGATTAGGCCCCCAAATTTTATATTCTCTCAATTAGGTCCTACTCATTGCAAACTGACCCCCAATTTGCTAGAATTTATGTTTTTACCCCATGCTTGCTTGAATTTACAATTATGAATCTAGGCTTGCTTAAATTTTCATCTCTACCCCTTAGACTTATGTGAATTTCCAATTATCCTCCTTCAGCTTTATAGAACTTTATTTTTAGTCCCCATAGTTGCTAGACTTTACATTTTTACCACAATTTGTTAATAATTATATATTTTACGCTTTTGCTCATTTATATCGCAATACCTTGATTTATTTAATTATGTTTTTAAACATTAGTATCGAATCTTCAAAGAGAGGGGATAAGCAATAAATTTACTAATAGTATTATATGTTTATTATATGTTTTAGGTGTTATTTTAATATAATTATAATAATTTTGGTCACAAATGACTCATTTTCTAACTTTTCTAGAATTAGGGTTTTAATCTCAAAATTAGGGTTTTATGTCAATTTCTTATTTTGAGCAAATTAATGCACAAATTTTGTATACTTTTGTAGATTCATCAACTTAAACTCAATTTGGATCAGTTGGAGTCAAGGTGAATCAAAATCAAAGAGGATTCAAAGGGTTAGATTGATGGACTTTTTAGAGAAATACTTGAAGAATAAAATTGTGCAAATATTTGGAAAGCCTAATTTCTCAACAAAAATATGAGGAAATGCTTGGAAAAGGACTGCACACATGAATCCCAGCTCAACAAAATCAGAAAATCAAGTGGGGACCACAATTAGTGATCCGCGAGTCAGCTAAATTACAGATGCACCCGCAGATTAGCAGGTCAGCGTGAATTTTCTAAGTTTACAACTTGTATCCACTTCCAATAGGTCACTACAAGAAAAATGATGATTAGTGACGATAATTTTCAGTGACAAAACAAAGTTGTCACATAATATCTATTTTAGTGACAACAAATGATCTTGTCACAATTGACACATATGAAGTGTACTTGTCAGTGACAACAAGGAAATGTCGTCACTAACCACTTCCCAACAAAAGGCGCCAATTCTCATTACTGACAAGTGGTGCAACTTGTCACTAAATCGGCATAGTTTAGTGACAAAATTTTTGAAGTTGTCACTGAAATTTGCCCATTGAAGTAGTGACAAAGTAAGTCGTCACTGAATTAACACTATTTTCTGACAACATTAATAAGTTGTCATTGTTATATATCCATTAAGCTAGTGACAATCATAGTCGGCACTAAATGAATGCCATACATGTACCCATAGATGGCGACAATATTTGTCGTCACTAAATACACAATCTATTTCGATAACTTTTCACATTTAAAATGCATTTTTTCCTAGTTAGTGACAACATTATCATCACTGAATGTGCACCCATCTTTGGCTAATCAGCGACACTGAATGCACACTATTATTTATAGTGAGATAGTGACAACACGTGTCATCACTAAATGTTCACTATAATGTGGAAAGTATACCCATCATGATAGTGACAACAGTTGTTGTCACTAAATAGAAATGGTATTCTAACATATTAGTGACAACAATTGTCATCATTGAATGTGCACCCTATGTTTGGCTAATTAGTGACAACAATTGTCGTCACTGAATCTGCACTCTTTACTAAGAACTTTACAATGCCGTAAGTGTTTGTATCTAAAAAAACCCAAGTTCATGATGGTAGTCTTTGTTTTTGTTGTAATTGCTCCTTAATTACATTGTCCAACTTGTGTAAGTTATAATTCTTGTGTTCTTGTCTGATTATTTGATGTCAAATTGTTAATTTTTAAATTATTTTGTTAACGTTGGTGTATGTGTAGAGCTGTAAATGAACTGAATCAAACCGAACTTTGATGTTGTCAGGTTTGATTCAAAAATATGAACTCGGATTCGGATTCGAATTTGAGTTATACGAGCCTAAAATCTCGGCTCAAGCTCGATTCAATTTTGTACTCGATAGGTTCGAGTTCGGTTCAAAATCTCGAGTTTTTTTTTATAAATTTTTTTATGATTTAATTAAAAAATAGTATTTTTATAGAAAATATATTATTTTATGTAAAATAATTATTATATATTAAATAAAAAATTATTAAAAAATCATTTGAACCTTATCAAGCTGAATATATATAAGCTCGAATTTAGTTTGATAATATAATTAAATCTTATTTTTTTCGAGCTCGTAAAAACTCGAATTTGAATTGAGCCCTTAACAAATTGCGCTCGACCTATTCGTTAAGGGCTTAATTCGTGTGATTATTTAATTCAATTTGATTTCATATTTTAAAAAATAATAAGGTTTTAAAGTCATTATTTTATTTAAAAAATAATTTTCTTCTGAGGTCTCAATTTTACGCCATATTTATAGAATATTAGTATGTGTTCATCAAAATTAAGCATTTTTTGTTCTTCTACGTATATATGTGCACCTATACAATAAGAATCTCATAAATACAAAACACAAACTCCAACGAAACGTTACCTTTTAATTTAAAGAAAAACAATTAAAAGAGAGAAATGCAGCCTAAAGTAGTTCCAAATAATTAGAAGATGTAAATTGTAACTATGTATTTTTTTTTTTACTTTTGTTTGTATTCAAAGAGAGAATGCCAAAGTTAATGTTGACCTGCAATGAATATGTGATCTAAACACTAATAATGACATTTTTTGACTTTGATTAATTAGATACGTCAATTCAAAGAAATGTTATTGCCTACCTAAAGATGAAATATTGAAATAAAGTAAAAAATAAATTCTTAAATTTGTCACCTCGTAACATTAACCAAAAATCATGCTTGCAAACATGATTTTTGAGGATAAAATGTGTAAACAATATATTTTACTTACAAATAGGCAACTAAAGGCATGTTTGATTTAGAGGAATCAGGAAGAGGAAATGGTGTTATCAGTAATAATACCTCTTGATGTTTGAAAAATAATTATTTCTATTTTAGTTTTAGAAAAACAAATTAGCATTTCTGCTAAGTAAAATAAGTATGAATCTAATAGAATGGACAGCCATTAAAATAGACATTAAATAGTTAAAATAGAATTATTTTAATGTTAGGCACATAATACACATAATACACACATAATACCACAGGAAGCAAAAATGATTCCTCATTAGGCTTGCCTTCCATTTGTTCCAGAGATTGTTAGTTAGAGTACTTGATTCACTTCCTCGTAATCTTCCTCTATCCCTTTTGAACTATTTGCTGCAATTACAAGGAAAAGTTACTTTGGCCTCCTCAATATCTCGCCCTCCCTCCAAAAATTTTCACAAAAAATCAAATTGCCCCCTCTCCCCACCAGATTCCCCCCTTCCTATCTTCCTCGACCCTCTTTCCCCTTTCTCTCTTCCTCTTTCTTTCTCATTTGCTTTCAAATTCCATAACCTTTACCTCCTTCCAAATTCCACAACCCACAATTGATCTTGAGTTATCTAGCTGTGCCCGTGGGATGGGCTGATCAATCCTTCATCGAAGTTGGCTGGGGGTGTGCTCTTGATCAAATGGCTTAGCCTTTGGGTGATCGGAGTTGGCCATAGAAAGAGAAGAAATTGGAAGGGTGGGATTTGATATTCTCAAACAAAAACTTCAGACTTTGGAAGGTAAGACCTCTAATCATCTCCAAATCAACTCATCTCTTAGGGCTTATAAATTGTTTTCTTTGTACCTAATTAAACAAATTGTAAAATTATCTAATCATCTCTGAATCCTTTCATTTTAATTGTTTTTTTTGTACCTCGTTATCTTCATTAAATGAAATAAGAACAACAGAACATGGGGAGAAAAAATGGACCCAAAATTGTGCAAGAAGGAAGGAGAATAAAAGAAATAAAGCTTGGGCTGGAAATATGAAAGTAGGAGGTGCCAAATGAGAGCATGAGCTGGCTTTATGTGGTGAATTGAAGCCTTAAACAGGTTGGTGAAGCGGACAGTGAACCATAACAATAGTTTAAGGTCTGATGGTTGAAGAAAAAACCAAAGGAAAAGAAAGAGAAAAGGGCTGAAAATCGTGAGAAAAATAGAGAGGAAATTCTGGCAAAGAAAAGCTGGAAATTGGAAAAAGCTTGAAGGTAACCTTTCTCCCTTAACTTCTTGACCAATTATATGTGTTGTTTAGCCAAGTATGGATCATAATCAGTGAGGAATGATGTTTTATGTGCTGATTGGAAGGTGAAAATATAGTAGAAATTAGGAAGTGTTGAGCCAAGAAATAGTAAATATGCATAAACCCGTAAAACAGTCACCTCTGCGCAGCTTTGGAAAACTGGCTATAACTTTGTGTAGAAAATTCAAAAATGGATTCCGTTTGTTGTGATAGAAACTAGATTCAAAGACAATTTCATGGTATGAAAATCTCGTTCTGATTCATTATGTATAGATACCAGAATCATTTGGAAACTGACTGAAAATCTGCACCTGCAAAGAACAGGGTTGGTGAAGTCTTAAATTGTAAGCCAATTTTAACCTTGATATGATTTGGATATGAATTGGAGCCCTCCATAATAGTTTTAGTGCTTTGATTTTAGTTTCCATTCATGTAAATATCATGTTCATACGAGCTATATTCTGATCGATATGCCAAATTGAAAAGCAGCACCTGGCTGAACTGAAAATCTGGTTTTGCACAAGACAGGTTTGCAACTGGGCTGAATTGTGGCTGCATTTTGACTCGGTTATGGTCTTCATTTCTAAATTATTCCTTCTGAAAATTTGTAGCAAATTGAATCTAGTTTCCAATAGTACCAAGATTGTAGCATTTGAATGAGTATAGCTCAAGTTATACTCAAACGAATAGACCCCCGCACAGGCAGCAACAGGAGGATCTGCGAGAATGAAGCCCACGGCTCCATCCACGGTACCTCTCCAGATTGCTCCTACTAGGATAGTGTTCTCGGTCCATTGGGACCCTATATGCAGGGGTTTGGATGTGTTTCATGATGTATCATTAGGTATGCGTTATTAAGCTAATTGTAGGTGTATGGTTTGGGTGTTTCTAAGTGAGTTAATTACACTTTGTAGGTAAATTTGATGGACTGGTAACTCAAGCTACTTGGGTTGGGATTGTGGAAGGTTGAATGATAAGTTTATCAAGTTGTGATTTTGGGAGATTTTATTTATATTAATGGAAAGTTCATATTATTTTAGTGGACCTTGTTATTCATTATGGTATTAAATCCTCTAATTTTCTAGCCTTGTATTGTGGGTTAATTCTCCATGATATGGCGGGGGAGTCATAACCTCGGGTCCGGGGTGTGATGATTGCAATATAATGCAACTGTTGATAAAAAAAAAAGAAAAATGAAGGCTGGTTAGCTAGCAGCATTTTTCCATTGTGCGCATCTGCTAATAGAACACTTAAAAAGAGGACTATAACAGCACATAATTATCCAGACTCCAATTCAAATTATCGGTTTTCTTTTAGAAGACCTTTGATAAGCACAATGTGCGGGGATTAATACACTTCTAAAAAACCTTTAATCTAAATTACTCAAAAGAAACAGCTACTCAATCTTCATAGTCTAATTAATTGGAGTCAATTCAAATTATTAATTACATCAAGATAACTTAAGGATAGTTTAGACAACTTGGCACAACTGGATGGATTTTGTTTTCTTTAACTAAGCTGTAGTAAGTTTAGTTTGATGAGATAGAATAAGTTCTTTGATTAGGGAAAGATGTTAGTTTATGTTTATAAAGATCTGTGATTCAATGTGTCTCTATTCACGAGAAGACATCTAAAATTGCAACTTCTTGTGAGCACTATACGAAGAATGAAATTGAAGAGCATATGTTGTCACATGTTTGTTTGGTAATTGACTATATACTTTGCTAACAATGAATGCTCCACTTCAACTTCAATTTTGATTACCGTCTCTCACATTAAAATTGGCCATTTTTTTAGGACTTTATGTTGGTTCACCATAATTTTTCCATTCTTTTGGGTTTTTTTTGGTTGTTTTGTTGGTTTTTTTTGTTGTGTTTTTTTTGGGGGGGGGGGGGGTGCAAGTCAAAACAAATAGAATCTCCTAGTGTTTCCCTTTAACTTTTGTAGACAGTTTTTTTTTTGTTGTATATTAGACATTTTTAGTTTTAAACATAGAAACAAAAGCTTTTGGAAAATGTGAACATCTTTTTTGAAGTTAACTTTAGTCGACTCATGCCAAACGTGTGTTGGATTCATTGCATCTTGATGGTAGGGTTGTACCAAGAGAAGCTAGTATACTATTCTACTAGTCTAGCGATTCTATAACTGCTTTAAGCATGTATTACTTTCATTTGATAAATTAGTTTTTGAATTGGCAAGAAGTATTGCTTACTTTTTCAATGGCTCTTCAAGCTTTGTTTTTTGAGCATTTGCATGGTTAAAACTGGGTTATCTCTGGTTAAGAGGAAATTTTGATTGCTGAGTATCATAAAATTATTTGATTACTCAATATCATAAAATTTTGATCTAGAAACTAAATGATTCAACCATTTTTTATGATGGAATTTAACTGAATTTGGAATAAATATGCTTCAAATTTGCACATTCCTATTTACTATTTTTGATGATGTTTCCAAGAACAAATTGCAGCTGCTAACACTACTTTAGAACAGCATGACCACATCAACGAATCCTAGTTTTGTGAAAGATACTTTTGAAGAAGACAAAACCCAAAGAAGAACGACTCTTAACTTTTATTTATTTGGTTAAATCTTGAGTTTTGACAAGTGTTTTTTATTTGAAACATTTATCTAATTGGAACATTTCTCTTTTGTTCTCTTTTTGCTTTGGGCTTCATCAATTCAATTTCTTAATTACTATTTTTTGAAATATTAGGCGAAGAACTTATTAGCCATCATTCAGAAAATTAGATCCCCGCGAAGAGCGTCACTATTTATTGGATTTCAAGGTACCAAACATGTATTTTGTTAGCATAGATTTACATTGAATAAACTAGTTTTCCTTTTTTTCTTAATAACATTTTGTTCATTGCATTGATTTCTATATGACAATATTTAAGAAAGTGACTCTAGAGCATGGTTTAATTGTGCGCCTTCGGTTTGTTAGACATCTTGCATTGTCCCACCTAGTTTCAAAACAAGATACTATTATTCGATAGATAATTGTCACTCTTGGGCAAAGAATTTATTGAATTTGGCACTATTTGTTGATTTTTTTTACATCAAGTGCTTGTGTCTTGATAATAACAAGAGTATGAATTATGTATCTTAGGTAAAAGGCTGCAATAACATGGATAAAAGTTGGATGCAAATAAAAGATCATCTAAACAGCAAATATTTAGATGGTTCCATTTTTTTAAGCATGACTATTACGATCTAGTTCTTGTGGTTCCATTTTGTATTTGTGTGTGAAGTATGATCAATTAGAAGTGTATTTGTGTGTGAAGTATGATCAATTAGAAGTGTATTTGTGTGTGAAGTATGATCAATTAGAAGCATTGAAGTGAAGGTGGAGGCTATGGATGATGATGAATTTCTTGAATCATAAGGATGGCGATGGGCTTAACTTGCTGCATTTGGCTATTATTTTTAAGAAAATTATGGTACAACAAACTCAGTTAATTAATTTTTATATGAAATCGACCAAAAATTTCACACCATTGTGTGTCTTTATCCCTTCTAAGAAGGGGTCGAATGAGGAGCATGAGGTTAGTGACACTATAGTCTCCAAAGTAAAATGATAAATTAGTACTCTTGACAATTGAAGCAGTCTATATAGCATTATTATGTGTTCCTTTTATACTCATTTTTATGTTCTCTGTTTTCGTCTATGTCAATCAATGTTTATTAGTACCAGGGGCTTTGGCTGTGATAGGGTGAGGCCGTGAGGGAGATGGTGGGAATTGGTTTCAAATGCAACGGAAAGAGTTGAGAAATTTCCACCAAGGAAACTATTAGTAAAGAGACCAAACTTGTATATGCCCCAATAAATAGAGTGAGTTCTAGAAACTCCTAAAAATGTGCAAGAAAAAGTATATAATGCATGAGATTGAACCTTTACTCCTTGTTTCTTTTACACCATCTGTTCCAACTCTCAATTTTCTCTTGTTACAATAAAAAGCAACCATGACATTATAAAGATTTATATTAGTAGTCTATTTTTGGTAATATATGATTATAGAAATCTTATTTTTGGCTTAATTGCTTTGTTGGTAGTAAATTCCAAATCATGAACTAGATGTATCAAGTTCTCTTGGACGTTGTTCTTTTATATAGTTGAAGTATGAAACTAGTTGAAATGTGAAAATTTGGACTGTTGAATAGATACATGATATTAAGTTGATATAGATTATGGCTAAGGGCCTAAATCAATTTATTTTCATATGAATGATTTATAGGATTGTTATGAGATTGGAATGCTAGAAAAATTGGATAATATGTAGATTGTGGTGTGTACATATATTGGATATGGTTGGGTTGTTGAGTTTTTTTTTGCAGGTTTGTAATTTTTGGAAAAGCTCAAAATACCAAGGAGATGTTGTCGAAATTTCGGTAGATTTTGAGAGGAGAGTTGAGGCTTACGTAGTTTGGGGCTGATTATTCCACCTCAGACTATGTGCTGGTCATGGCCTATAGGTTGGCAAAAGATATGGTCAACATGAGTTTGTGGTCATGCCATTTAGTTAGTTTGATGCCTCGCACATTCGTAGATCCGTTACAGACACGTACTAAGAAAATTGAAGAGGGAAAATATCTTGGGCAGAATTTTAACCTCTTTAGACAAGTGAAAGGCAAGAAAATATATATTAAAAGGGGGGAGGGAGAGAAGACACATTCAACTCTGATCCAAGTCTTGCAAAAGAAATCAATGCAAGTCCATACAAACTGCTACACTTCACTAGTAGAAATTAATGCAATTTTTTTATAAATTCGGTCTATGGTTGCACAAGTTATTTATGAAATGCAAATTGGAGTTGATGGAACTATTGTGCTAAAGGAAAAAAAAAAACCAAAAGTATTTACTACGTGTCAAAAAAATTAAATTTTTAATATTTCCCATTTTAGCTTAATTAATGATTAAAATTAATATTTCAATGGCATTTATTCACTTAAAGTTTATAAAAATTAATGAAATAATAATGTCAAGTTATAAGGTCATCATTAATAGTTAACCTACATGTATAGATGTTACTCGAATGTGCAATTTACAACTTGAGTTGTACTTCAACTTAACCATATTCCTATGGTATGAAACATGAAAACTTTACACACTAAATTGTTGTAAGTTAACTTTTTTTAGTGTTTCTTTTTCTCTTGGATTGCTGGACAAGTTTTTTTTGAAGGTGTTAATTCTCAAGGAGTAACATCAACATTGGCCTGACAATGTTTTCAATCACTATATTTTTTTATTTTTTTCTTATTTTTCCTTCTTGTCCTCTTTAAATGGTTTTAAATTTATAAGGTCTCATTTTCAATTTTGTTGTTAAGCAATGACATAAATGCTCCATAGCTCCAAGCAGTGACTTCAATGCCCAATTAGAAGATGGAAAATAGGTTGTGACAAAGTTCGTGGAGTTGACAGTTTCATTTGACAAGAAGACGATTCAATATGTTGGTTGACAATAAGGACATCTAAAGTTATCTTTTATTTCTTACTTTAGTTGCATTTGTGAAGACTGGGATTTTGTGATGTGTAAATTAACTTAAGGCTATTTTGTAATGCTACGGAGCATATGGGTAGATTTTTGTATGTTAAACGATTTTTTTACAGTTTTGAATATTATTTTAGAAAATAAAAAGGATGGCTATTTTATAAATATTGTTATTAATTATATTGTGATTGACTTGAGATTCAATTCAATAATTGCAATAGGATCATGGAATTTAATAATATATATATTGATCTTTGTTAGGTGCAAAAATAATAATTACAATGACAATTAAATGTTGTCATTGAATATGTCATTATATACAATTACAATAGAGAAAGTTTTATTATTGACAACCAAGGTCGTCATTACAGAGTCCATCAATGACAACAATCCTTGTCATTGAATATTAAATGGTGAATTCAATAAAAATATTGGTGACAACATAGGTTGTCATTGAATGCTTAATGTAACAATGACGAAGGCTGTCGTCACTGATAAGGACATTTAGAGTGACAACACAAGTTGTCATTGAATATTTAATCTAGCACTGACGATCGTTGTTGTCACTTATAAGAACCTACATAGTGACAACATATGTTGTAAATGAATACTTAATGTAACAGTGACGATAGTTGTCGTCACTAATAAGGACACTATAGTAACAACACAAGTTGTCATTGAATTTTTGATCTAATAGTGACGATCAATGTCGTCACTGATAAGGACATATATAGTGACAACACAAGTTGTCATTGAATGCTTAATGTAACAGTGACAACAAGTGTTGTCACTGATAAGCACCCATATAGTGACAACATAAGTTGTCATTGAATACTTAATGTAATAGTCACAACCAATGTCCTCACTAATAGGTACTCATATAGTGACAACAATAGTTGTAATTTCTCCGACAAGAAAATAAGTCGTCACAATGGGAAAGTTATTAGTGACAATAGATGTCGTCACTAAAAGATATTGAATTAGTGACGACTTTATTCTTGACAGAATTCATATTTAGTGACAAGCCTTTAGTGACGACTCAATGACGACTTTTTTCTTGTCAATAAAAGTTATTAGTGACGACTTTGCAATTTTTAGTGATGCCTTTTGTTGTCACTGTTGATGATTTTTCTTGTAGTGGGTTTTTGCAGACTTTTCTGGAGAAAATAGGGTTTTTGCAATTAGAGATTCCATTGAGCACATAATTGAAGACTTTTTATGTCCATTTGAAATCTCAATGCACTTCATCATTTCAATGCATTTAATGTAATTGTAAGTTGGAAAACGACATGAAGAACATTTGTCTATAAACAGGAGTCATTTGTAAGATGTTTATCATCCTTAGAATCCATTATCATTCATTAGTTAATGTTAGAGTTATTATAGTTGAAGAGAATTAATAGAATTTTCTCAAGTTCAATAGAATAGTGATCTTCATATACTAAATTTCTTATACTTCAACATTTTGGAAAAGAAATAGAAGTTGAAGACTTGTCTATAAGCCTTTCTAAACTCTATCTCTTACTTTCAGAGTCGAAGCATGAATTCTTGTATTCTTGTTGAGTTTCTTTGTGTTTCACTAGTCATAATTGACTAAAAGTTTCATCTAGAATATAGATGAAGCTATTGAATCCATAGCATGACTTAAATTGCCTTTACTGGCTAAGCTTGCATTTCTTTGCTTATTTGTTTCGAGTTTTAACTCTTGTTTTTGAATGGCCAACATAAACAAGTCATCTAGCTGTTATTTATAATTGAGAAATGCTCTTAACAATGGAAAATGAATAAGTAAGGCATAAATTATTCATATGTGAATAATGAATGCTTAAGTGAATCATTAAAATTCATGTTTTCACAAGACTTCATCATGAGAATAGTTGGAGCCTAATCATTTCATAGTAAGAACTACTTATGATTCAACTGGAATTGAATTCTAAGCAAAGGAAGATAACACTTTGCAAGACATTCATGCATCTCATGGTTCATTAGTGGAATCTATATTCTAGATATCTTGGATTTTAGAATTCCCACAAGTTGTTTGCATCATATACTTGTTCTATTGAATCTTCTATACTTATTACTTCAAACGTTAATTTTTAGTTTAGATAATAAAGTAAGCTATAAAACCTTAGTACTTGCACATATTTGATTCCTTGTGAGATACAATACCTATATACTCCCCATACAGTTGACCCGTATACTTGCGGTAAAGTTAGGTGATTAGGTTCATTACATGATTTGTGTGTATTTTGCCTCTAATTTCTATTCGTAATCTACACCACGTCAAGTTTTTTACACCATTGCCTCTAATTACTTTATTACTCTAAACTTTGCTTACTTTTACTTGGTTGTTAATATTTTGTTTCTTTTTGTTGGTGTATGTATTGGAGTTTAATGGTGGTACTTCCATTTGATATGGAAATTGGAAGAACTGCTAGGAAAGCAAGGAGACAAAGGCAAGATGAACAAGCTAAGATGGAGGAGATTGGTGAAACCTCAAGCATATCTCAAACTCAAGCACAACAAGAGGTAGCGGTGGAGGAGGTAAATCAAAATCCTATCCCTAATATTCGTTCTTTATAAGATTATGCCATACTGGATCCAACCGGTTCACATACAAATATAATAAGGCCATTGGTAATAATTTTGAACTTAAGCTGGGACTTGTACAAATGGTCCAACAAAATCAATTTGGTGGATATAATAATAAAGATCCTCACACTCACTTGGCTAGTTTTTGAAATATGTGATATGTTTAAACAAAATGGCATTTTCGAAGACGCCATAAGGCTAAGGTTATTTCCATTTTCATTAAGCGACAAAGCTAAGTAATAGCTCAATTCATTCCCATCTAACACCTTTACAACATGGACGAACCTTTCCAAAGACTTTTTGAATAATTACTTTCCACTGGGAAAGACAACAAAATTAAGAATGGACATTACCGGATTCAACCAAAGCGATGGAGAGTCTCTATATGAGGCTTGGGAACATTTCAAGGACTTAATAAGAAAATGTCCATACCATGGACTTCCAAATTGGCTAATAGTGTAGATATTCTATAATGGACTTAATTATCTAACAAAAATCAATATAGATGCAACTACAAGGGGAGCTCTCATAGCAAAATTGGCAAACGATGCCCAAGAGTTGATTAAAGAAGTGGCGGCCAACCATTATTAATGGGCAAACGAAAGAGTACCAATAGAAGAACCCAAGGTATGTATGAAGTTGATTATTATGACATGTTAAAGGCACAAATGCATGGTGTTATGAATGCCATAAATTCTTTGAGTAAACTTGTCATTGGAAATCAAAATTCAAATTTCTAGTGTTGCATGTTGTACTATTTGTGGAGATATGCATAACTCATTTATGTGTGCACAAGTACAATATGCAAATAACTATATGCCTTCTTCTAATACTATATCTTCTAATTTTACAATCCGAGGTGGAGAAACTATCCAAAATTTGGGTGGAATGAACAAAAAGTGAATACACCACCAGGATTTTCTCAAAATAAGCAAGGTTGGGAAGTAGCCTTAGGAAAAATGGCCAAAAAAATGGAATTGCATGCAAATCAATCTAATGCAAGAATTAGAATCCTTGAAAACACCGTTGCACAATTGGCCGAACAAATGAACTTTAGGAAACCCGGAAAGTTACCAAGCAAAATTGAAATTAATCCTAAAGAACATATTCAAGCCATTACCTTAAGAAGTGGCAAGGAATTGAGTGGACCATTGGTGGAAAAAGAGAAAAAATGTGGATGTGATGAATATGAAAAAGAAAGAAAAGAAAAATAGGTAGTGGCTGATAATAAAAACCATGATGAATCTAAAGCACAAACTATCCCTATTCCCCCAAAGACTGATAAAAGCTTAGAAAAGGCTGCACAAATGCTTAAACAATTGCATGTGAATATTCCTTTTATAGATGCATTTTTGCAGATTCCAAAATACAACAAGCTCCTCAAAGATTTGGTGACAAGGAAAAAGAGTTTGGACGATTTTGAAACCATAGCACTAGGATTCAAAACAAACTACCACCAAAGCTTAAGGATCCAAGGAGTTTTTCTATCCCTTATACTATTGGTGGTTTAAATTTTTCGAATGCTTTATGTGATTTGGGTGCAAGTGTTTCTTTACTCCCTTTATCAATTGCTAGAAGCCTAGGCTTTAAGGAATTGACAAGCACAAACATGACTTTACAACTAGTCGATAGATCAATTAGGCATCCACTAGGAGTAATTGGAATTGTGTTAATAAAAGTGGATAAACTTATCATCCCAATTGACTTTGTTGTTTTTTATATGGAAGATAATATTTCAATACCTATAATACTTTGGAGACCTTTTCTAGCAACCGCCGGTGCTATTATCAATGTGCAAGATGGCACAATTAAGCTTAAAGTAGGAGAGGATGAATTCAATTTTGGTTTAAATGATATGATGAAACAACATTCATCTTCTTTTGATGTTTCCATGATTGATGAGTTTGATGATAGTGTGCCTATCTATACATGTCCAGGTTTTGGAAAACCAAGGAGGAAAGCAAAGAGCAAGGACTGATAAATACCAAAATGGAGTAAAATCTAGGGTCTTTAGGTTAGTGTTTTTTAGGTTAATTTAGATGTTTTCATTCATTTTAATTTGATTATTGTTAGTTTTTCTCTATTTGAGTTGGTATTGCTTTGTAATCATTTATTTGTGGTATTTGTGTGTTTTTTGTAGGTTCCTATGTTTTTGCCATCAATTTGAAGTCAAGTGAAAGACACTGGTGAGAATTATGAGGTTTGGTTCAAAGAGATGATGATTAATGAGCCAAAGATGTGAAGAAAGTTGCTTAAAAGGGGCATAAACATCAAGTTAGCAACAAGGGTGAAAGTGGCTACACGAGAAACTAAGCTGGAAATGGAGAAAAATGGAGGACAAACCTTCTGACCATTCCCGCAGTAGCTTCCTGCGCACGAGAATGCTGCGCAAGAATGGTCAAAAGGGCAATAAACATGAAGAACTTTTTGTTCATTTCCGCGCCACTTTCCTGTGCGCGAGAACGAGGCACGAAAATGACTCGACAGTCTATTACTCTTCTGCAACACGGGGGCAACTTTGAAAAAACAAAACCCTACAACTTAAGAGTTCGTTTGGAAGTATTTTTGGGGGATTTGATGGATAGCAGATGGAGATAACGAGGGTTTTTGACACAAAAAAAGAGGAGAACAAATTAGAGAGAAGAGGAAGGCAAGAGCAACTCTAGAAGAGGAGCAGCAACTACGGGATTTTCTCTGCAACAACAAAAGCAAAGATTGGCGGCATCATGAGAATGAGTTCTCCTATGTTTGCTTTGTTGTTTATTGATCTTTCCTTTGTAGTTATGAACTAAGTAGCTTAGGAACTAGATGGGTTGATCCCTAATTCACTTATTATGGATCTTTTCCTTTGATCGATGAATAGAATTCTCTTTATTTGGATTTATTTGTGAATTTGCTGCCTAATTGAATTGGGTTTTTGCGCGCAACCTTTGACTCAATCACAGATTTCACTTAGGTTTATTGAGAAATAACCTAATTGAATAGATCTCTTCACAAAATAATAAGACTTGCATGGGTTGCTAGAGATAGAACCACATAAGTCTTCTCGGGTAGATTCATACCTAACCCACACAATAGAATCTTTGAATAACAACTGCATCTCTTTGGGGTTTTAATGGTAGAAGAGATACTCATTAATCAACTAGAGAGATAAGGGTTGTGATACTTGAGAGAGATCGTGACCTAACTATGAGATTCTGGGGCCTTAATAATGGGAATTATTCATTAGTCCAGATTTGAACCATAATAAGAGAGAATTAGGGAAATTTCACATCTAGTTCCCACTCTTAATTATTGCTATTTTCTCTTGTTAGACTGCTCCTGTTTTCTAAATAAATTTGGGTAGTTAGCTAGTTTTAATTTAATTAAGTCAATCTTTCAAATTTGTGGGTTAGATAATAAGGAGACTGTTAGTACTAGTAATCACATAGTCCTTGTGGGAATGATACCTGATGCCCGCCTATACTGTACTGTAGGAACAATAGATATACTTGCCTCACAAACCCGTAGTATAGCGCGGTGTATATCAAGGACCAACTGAATATAGTTGATATAACTACACCCAAAGGAGTTGAGTATTCTTTAGGTCATGGTCCTATAAAATGAATCATACACCAATGAGTCTAGCTCTCGACTCTAAATGAAACGCTTGTTGGGAGGTAACCCAATATTTTTGGTATTTTAACTTGTTTTGATTTGATTTATATTTTTTAAGTGTATTTGTTTAATTTGACTTTGAGGATTTTGAACGTGAGCATTAAATGTAATCTAGGAGGTTTCATGTGTAATTTTGGATGTTTGATACCCAATTCTCATATTTCTCAAGTTTCATGTGTTTAGAAGGATTAAACATCTTAGTTTCATTATTTGAAATGTGTTTGAAGTGGTTTTGTGGTTAAAATGAACAATCAAACCAATTTGAAGCATTAAGTTGCAAAGTTACTATTCCATTATTTACTATTCATGAGCTAACTTTGATCAAGCATATTGATCCTCATTTGGCAATCCGTGGACTTTTGATGCATAAATTGGTTTTGAGCAACTTTGTTCTATCATTTGAAACTTGTTCAAAGTGATTTTGAAGGTAGAATAACTCAAAGAATCAAATTGAGGTATGGAGTGAAAAGAGTAACTATTCATTTGGCTACTAATCGCCAATGAGATTCTTTGAGATTTTGGTACTAATTTGGAATTTTGATGTTTTTCATGCTCAAAAATCATGTTAACAAATTTTTTTTTAATAGTTGAAACATGTTTGAAATGTTAAATTGATAAAAAACATGAAAAAAACAAATTTGAATTTCAAGTTTATCTTGAAATTCAAAGTTGCAGGTTGAGCGAAGTGCTGACTTTATTCAATTTTCATTTCTAATGTGTTAATGATTTGGAGGTGTTTAATGTATGAATTTAAAGTTTGGTGACATGTTTACATGATTGTAAAGTTGTTTTTCCAAAACTGAAAGCTTAAATGGTCGAAATTAGTCTCCAAAATTGGGAAAAAATCAGCCTAGAACTCAATTTTCTATAGAAAATCTGCAACTTCTGGGAATCATCTGTGGGTCATATTCGCGGGTGCCTAAGCCGCGGATCGACCTGCTGATCAAGGCAAATTTTTGATTTCTTTAGTTGTTTGATTGATTCTTGTTTGCGATGTTTGGGACATAGTCTATAAGTTTGTTTAGAACTTTCAAAGCATGAAAACACCACTTTAACACATTCATTTAGATTGCATTACATGTTTTAAATTCGTTGGTTCAAAGTTTAACTTTTTGCATCAAAGTATGAAATTTTGTTTGGAGGTATTTTGCAACAAGTTTCTTTTGCATATCACTTCATCATAATACAATACACTTGCTCACATCACTTGTGCATTCAAATGTCAACCTCTTGGAGCTACATTGCAATAACTAAGTGTGGGAGAAATCAAGTGTTTCAAAGCATTTTATGTTACTTTTTGCGCTCAATTGTTATTCAGACATGTTTTACCATAGCATTTGAGTTTGTTTAAACTTTGAAGCAAAGGAGTGAAGCAAGCATGGACCAAAGGAAGCATTAGTGAAGCATTGCAAAAAGAACTGAACAAAGGCCAATGGACTTCAAGGACCACAAACGTCATCTTAAAGATTCATTAACCAAACAAGAGGAGTTTTCTTGTTTCATTTATCTTTCTTAACTTTTTCTTTACACATTGAGGACAATGCGACCTTTTAAGTGTGGGGGGAGGTAAAAGAACATGTTTGGTTGAGTTTTAAATAATTGTATCAATATATTTTTTTAGTGAAATATGGCCAGAATTTTTGAAATTTTACCTCTATATCATATTTTATGCTATGCTCTTATTAAATTATCTTACTTTTTGAATTAATTTATGCAACTTTGATTGAATGTATTTTACAAATATATGAAGAAATAGTTATTATGTGATTAGGAGTTTTGTTTTTAAGAAAATATATCTTGTAAAATGGTTATAATTATGTCATGATTTGGCATGTTTGAATTTAAATCTCTTTTCTTTACTTAATTTTACATTATTAAATGGTAGATATGGACAACAAATGTCCTTATGCCATATTTGAATAAAGGGACAAGTATATTATGAGCAAAATGATAAATGTTTATATCTTTCTACTCCAATGATTCAAGTTGTTTAGTAATCAGGAATCTTCATCTACAAATGTCGACTTTTGCGTGAAATGGCAATTGAATTATGAGTATGCATAGCAAGTTGATTGAAGGTGAATTGTCCAGTGATAAAGGATCTTATTAAGAAAATGTTGATTTTGGCAATTTCACTTCTCAAACTAAAGCTACAAAGTGGTTTAAATGATAAAAGTGTTGATCTTGGCAATTTCAGTTCTCAAACTAAAGCTACAAAGTGGCAATTTCACTTTTCTCCAATCTTCTCTTGTTATTGGAGTGTCCCACAAAGGATTTAATACACCTTTAGTGCTCAATTGATTGAGTAAGTAAAGGTGCATCCTTTGCCTCAAAATGAGTGCTCCCAAGTCCATGATCCATTTTGCAATTGTACCTATCACATGGAAACACTGTAAATGATTTTCATAGCCATGATTGGCTATGCCTTTCTCTTGTGTTAGTATCCTTTCAATACCAAGAAAATCAAAGTCACAAGCGAAAGAAAGATCATTTTTATCATTAAGCTCATTCATTTCTACCTTTGAATTGTCTATATCTTCATCAAGAGCAAGTTCATTCATATGATCAAAAGTAGATGAAACATGAATTGCATGATCAATAGGCACATTTTCAACTACTTTGTCACAAATATTAACATTATCCTCAATTACTTGCTCTTGCAAATGTTCCAAAGTAGAATCATCAAGCATTCCTTTATTATTTTCACATTCATTTTCATGGAAGTTATGCATGATTTCACAAGTGGGGAATTCTATATGTTGAGCATCATGGTCTGTTTCCCTACGTTCAACCATATTTTCCACACATGCATGTTTATGAATTTCATTATCATGCTCAAAATCATTTTCATGCATAGAGGTGTCTAGTGAATTAACATAAGTTTCTAATGGTGGTTGCATTAACCCACAATTACACTCCTCATGATTACCGCCACACATGGAACACATATGAGTATAATCATAATAATTATGAACACCATATTGTTCCAAGTTATTCACAACATTAGCACATACACCTCTTTGACCTTTAACTTCATTTTCATCAAAAGTAGGATTATTTAGCAAATTTTCATGCACCTCCTCATTCGTACTTTCAACTACTTGATTTTGAACATGGACATTTTCAACACATGGTGACTCTAAGTTCATGTTATTGTCTTTTTGCATTAGTTCCTCATTCCTAGAGTGCCATGCTTCGTTAATCCTAGCAAAATGGCCTTCCAATCTCCTACTCATGTTATCTATTTCATCCATATTGGCATTAGGCATTATTTCATAAGATGAATTTTGTTCAACACAAGTAGATAGATTTGGTTGATTCCATTGATTCATCCACCTCAAATGTTCATTTCGAGCATAATTTTCATATTGAAGTAAATAAGTGCAATTATTACCAAGTTGTACATGATCATTGTATCCACATTCAAAATATGCATGATTACCTCCAAAAATACTACAACAAGTATTATTTACACAAGAATCATAACCAAATCTATTCATTAGCATGCCTTCCAATGTATCCATTTGTGATTTTAACATTTGTACCTCATCATTAAAAGACATATCTCCATGAATACTACACTTGTATTCATTATATGGCCAATAGTTGTTCCAATAGCAATTGCCTTCCATGTGTTTGATGGAGTACTTGAATGACCTCTAGTTCAATTTCACCTTCTTTCACTCTGGATTCACTAGGTACCCACAAGACACAAAACACAAGATATCAAAACAAGAAAAATGAAAAATGTCTAGACTAATAAAGCTTGTATTTGCCTTGATATTGCCAAAGTTACTTTGTTTCCCCGGCAACGGCGCCAAAAACTTGGTTGTGAGTTTAGGTTATATCAAAATATAGCAATAAATCCACTTCAAATCACACAAACAAAATAAAATTTATAACCTAATACTCGTTCCGCAAGTGCACGGGTCAATTGTAGTTGTGACGAGTATTAGGGTCGATCCCACGAGAAAACATGAATTAGCAATTACTTAGGCTACGAACTTAGTTTATTATCTAGATAATCAAACTTTGGGAGGTGAAAATGGTAGGAAAAATCAAATTCAAGTAGACAAACAATGAAGAAACTAGTTAAACAAAGTTGACTAGGCTCAAGAATCCACCAAATATGAAAGCTTAACTTATGACCATGATGATTTTCATTCAAGTTTAGGATTCAATTCCATTTGTACTCCAAACTAGATCTCTCTATGAATGGAAGACTACTAATACATGAGCTTTCCTACTCTCGTGGTAAAGTCTAACATGCATTATTTCATTTAGTTCATGAATTGTGGCTTTAAACCATAATCCACCTATGTGAATCACTACTCTCGTGAGATTCAACATAAGTTCGATTTACTCTTTCCATTATTAAGTGAAAATCTCTTTGTCAAATAACAACTAGATGACTTGAAGTTGGTAGCTAATCAACAACAAGTGTTAAGACCAAGTAAATGAACAAACAAGAATAAATTAGCCATAAACTAATTCAAATATATTAGAGCTTCATCCTAAGCCTAGTGGAAATCAACTTAGTTCAACATATTTAAGATAAACTTAAGCACATAAATGAAAGTAAACAAGCATGCATGAATGAAACTAAAAGGAATAAGGTTAGAGTTGCTTATTTGTTGAATGAACTTGGCTCCAAGACTTGTCCTTGCGTTTCATCAAACATGTTGAATACAAAGTAGTTCTTCCAAAATCTTGTTACAAGAAGATGACTTTGCCTACTACAAAACTATGAAAGAAAACTACTCTAAGTATTTAGAAGGAGTGCTTCTCTTACAAGGCTTTAGTTCTAGCTTTTTCAAGCATAAAACTAAGCATATCTTTCCATGACTACAAAGGCATCTATTTATAGAAATAACCCTAGCTCAGGTCCCTTTCCAAGTTGAAGATGTAATGATGAAATTTGATTCCAAATCTTGAAAAATCTTGCCTTTAACTTTGCAATATTCTCCTAGGGCAGTGCAGATGCAGTTGGACGTTTGAATTGTCTGCAAAAGTGGTGTGAACAAGCTGCAAATTGGAAGAGTCGAAATTTGCAAGTTGATTACAATCAGCGGGTGGGATCCGCAGGTAGCAACCCGTGGATCGTGACCCGTGACCTCCGGATCATTCTTTATTTTCAATTTTGCCTTTTCTAATTTTGGTTATTCCCATAATGCCCTTAAGACGTTTTTTCACAAATAAACCATAATTTCCTTGGTAGAATTTGGTGAAGAAAATATTTGCCAGAAATTCCAAGCTTAAATGATAAAATTTGTGCAACTTGAATCATCCTTCATTTTTTATATTCCTTGAGCTTCAATTGATTCAAATTGTGTTTAATCATCATTTCTCTACAAAATCAAATAAATTTGGGCATTAATTTGCTCAAAATAATATTTCTGCCTCAAAACCCTAATATCCAGACCAAAAACCCTAATTTAAGATCAATCCTTTATTTGATGAAAAATAATGAAATCGAGCTATTTTGATATTAAAAATATCAAAAACATACTAAAGACATAATAGAATCATATATAAAATACTATATTAAAATAGGTAAATTTATTACTTATTAAGTAACCGAGGATTTTCATCTAAAAATGTCAATCTCTGCATCAAAAGACACTTGCTATTATAAAGTACAATATGTCCCTATCGTGTGCAAATTGAATTGTATATAATTGTCTATATTGAATACTTAGTACGTGAAATTTTGTAAGACAAGGGAATTTTGTTGAACTATGACGTGGTTTAGATAAGTATAGAAAATATGAACAGATGCACACAAATCAAGTAATAAAAGCCTAATCTCCAAACTTAGTCCGCAAGTGCACGGGTCTATAGTAGTATTTGGAGTATTAGGTATCAAAACCCACGAGGTATCAAATATGTGCAACTACTAAAGCTATTTTACTAACTGTTATTATCTAAACGCAACAAAAATTAAAGTGTTATGGGGTCCCTTCAATAGAATAGGTAAATGATTAAGAACTTTTGTAGAATCCAGGCAAAGAAGCCCAGAACAACGAATCCATTAATGAATCATGCATGAATGACTTGCTAATTATTACCTTGCCTTGTTTAGAATGCAATTCCATATATGTTATAACTAGATCTCTCTATGAAAAGGCAAGATATCAACTATTCTCATGATGAAACCTTATCAAAACAAGAATTGTATCGATTCACTTAAGTATTCATTTTTCTCATATGAACTACTTAAGCATTACTTGTTCATTTTCCATTGATACATGCATTTCTCAATGTCAAGTAACAACTAAATAACTTGTTTAAGTTGGCCAAGCAAAAACAAGTGTTAAAGCTTCAACAAGTAAACAAACAAATGCAAGCTTAGCAAGTGCAAATGAATTAAGTCATGTTTGTTGATTCATTAGCTTTATCAATATTCTAGAGGATGCTTTTAGTTCAACATGGTTAGCGAAACAACTAGAATTTCAACTTCAAAGCAAGAATTCATGGAAACAAATGAAAGTAAAAGAGATAGAGTTTAGGAATTACTCAACCAAATTGGAATAAGCTTCTCTTGTTATTCACCTTCAAAAGTTGCACTACAAAGTTCTTCTTACAATGATCCTTACTATTCTATTGAAAGATGAAGAAAATTCTCTTAATTCTCTACCAAGTTTAATGTAAAACTAAGCTAACCACTACCTTCTATTACAAAAACTTGTTTCAAATACATTACAAATGACTTCTATTTATAGACAAATATTCTTCAAGTCATTTTTCAACTTGCAATTGCATTTAATGCATGGAAATGATGAAGATTTGCTTGGAGATTCCAAACTTGCACAAAGGTCTTCATTTATGTTCCCAATGAAATCTCCTACTTGCAAAACCCTATCTCCTCTAGAAAATATCTACAAAAATAGTTGGAAGAAGATGCAAGTTGAAGCCCTAGAAAGTGGCTATCAACTTACGATCTGCTAGTGGCGATCTGCGGGTGACGACCAGAGAATCACTCCTTGTGGTCCCCACTTGATTTTTTAATTTCTACTGAGTTGTAATCCATGTGTGCAAGCATTTTTCCCCTATTTCCATGCATTTTGATGAAGAATTGGATTTTTTCATGATTTTTGCTTAATTATTTCTTCAAATTGTTCATCCAACCCTAGCTCCTTGAATCACCTTTGAATTTGATTTTCTTTGACTCCACTTGATCCAAATTGAGTTTAAGTGTGATGAACCCGCAATGTTGTACAAGAATTGTGCATCAATTTGCCCAAAATAACAATTCTGCCTCAAAAGCCCTAATTCCGGAAAAAACCCTAATTCTTATAAAAATTGGAAAATGAGTCATTTGTAACTAAAATCACTATAATTATGCTAAAATAACATCTAAAACATATAATAAAATATCTAATAATATTGATAAATTTATTACTTATCAAACTCTCCCACTCTTGAATCATTGGTTGTCCTCAAGCAATTGGAAAACTAAGAGATCAAATAATGATTCAAGGATTGAAACAGTAAATGCTACTTTGTTGAATATAATTCCACAATACAAGGTAAATAGGTATTATGCAATTTCTTGTAATGTTTCTAGTACTAATCATACCAAGTAAAAAGGAAGTAATTATCTCAAGATTAAAGTTAGTTCAACAAAATTTCATTGCCTTACAAAATTTTACACACTAAGTATTAAATATGGACAATCATATACAATTTAATTTACACACATGAGGGACATATTGAACTTTGTAATGTTTAAGTGTCTTTTGACGCGAAAATTGACATTTTTATATGAAAGCCCCCAGTTACTCAAGACTTTGATCATTCTAACCACAATTTAGCCCTTAGTTTGAGAAGTGAAATTGCCTTTTGATGAAAGGATCGACATTTTGTGATGAAGACCCCTTATTACTCAACAATTCCCTTTCAATCAAGCTTGCTATGCATACTCTTAATTCAATTGCCTTTTGACACAAAAATTGACATTTTTAGATGAAGATTCCTTGTTACTAAGCAATTTTAATCATTGGAGTAGAAACAAATAAACATTTATCAATTCGCTCATAATATCTTTGTCCCTTAATTCAAATAATGCATAAGTATACTTCTTGTCCATATCTACCACTTAATGATGAAAAATTAAGTAAGAAAAAGAAATTTAGAATCAAACATGCCAAATCAACACATAATTATATCCTTTTTACAAGGTATACTTTCTTAAAAACAAAACTCCTAATCACATAATAATTACTTTATATGTTTGTAGAATACATTCAATCAAAATTACATAAATTATTTCAAGAAGTAAAGGAATTTAACAAGTGTGTGGCATGAAAGCATGTTCAAGAAGCAAATTTTCAAAAATTTTGGCCATATTTTATCAAAATAATATCTTGACACACATATTCACAATCAAACCAAACATAATCTTATACTCCCCCCCCCCCCCCCACACTTAGAATGATACATTGTCCTCAATGTGTAAAGGCAAAAATAAGAAAGCAAGATAAAACAAGAAAACTCCCCTTGTTTGGTGTAGAAGTTCCAAAGCTTGATATTGTTGTGTCTTTGAAGTCCATTGGCCTTGACAAGTCTTTTTTTGCAATGCTTCATCAAGTTCCTCGTTTGATCTGAACTTGCTCATTGTCCTTGCTTTCAAAGCTCAAAACACTTGAATGCTATGTTAAATGATAAATAGATAACTAAGGAACATAGCATGCTTGAACTTCATGATATCCCCCACACTTAGTTTATGCAATATGGCTCAAGGGGGTGAAAATTTGAAAAACACATAATATGAGCAAATGTTGTATACATGGATGAAGTGAGAGACAAAAGAGATTTGTTCAAATTTGCTCAATGTCAAAAGTCAACCAATTCATGCCATTAAGTCAAAAAAATAAAAGAAAATTGAACTTTGGAAATGCAAGATTGAAACATGTTAAAGTGTTAATTAAGATGTTCAAAACATGTACACAAATCATGCACAAGAAGTTACAAAAGAACCAATTGAAAATCATAAAAAATAAACTTGAAAAATAAATCCTGCATGTGATCTGCGGGTGGAGTACCCGCGGTTCACTACCCTTGGTCTGCGAATCAATGTGCATGCAGAATGAGCATACCTCCCAGAAGTTGATCTGCAAGTTATGATCCACGGATCTAACTCGCGGATCACTTCCTACAGCAGGTAGTGAGTTTTTAAAATTTGCAGGTTACTGTTCCATTAGTTATTTCAATTTTCTGCATCAACTTCATACTTAAATTTATCATGCTTTTTGAACCATTTAACACTTAGAAGATGTTTGAATAATCAAAATACACATGTGCATACATAAATTCTTCAAATTTAGCCTCAATTTCACAACTTTTGTTCATGATCTGAGCATGATTCTTCAAGTTGCATATTTTGCAAAATTTAAATACAACTTTCAAACCAACTATGGATACATGTTTCTTTAAGCATATTAAGCTCTATAACAAGGTCAAATATAACATAATCTCCATAAACAATCAAACGACCTTTTTGATCAAAAAGTTCTCAACCACGAATAATGACTCCTATGAACTTTTAACTTCAAAAACACATAACATACTCTACATAAAACATAATCAACATACTTCCAAGTATGACATGCATTCAAAGAGGGGTCTAGAGAACAAACTCATGGTCTTAAATCTTCTTTAATCAATCTTGCACCTTTAGTTCCTTATTAAAATACCTATGAAACAAACATAATAAACATAATTTAAACCTTATAATACATATTAAATCAAAGTAAAATGTCACAAAAAGAGCAAGAATGTTGGGCTGCCTCCCAACAAGCGCTTCATTTAGAGTCTAGAGCTAGACTTTGTAGGTGTGTGATTCCCTCTTTAGGATCATAACCCAAAGAATTCTCCACTCCCTTGGGTGTAGATATATCAATGAAGTGTATTTGGTCCTTTCTTCTTGGGTTTTTTCTTCTTGTACTTCCAAGTCCTACAAATGAAAAACTTGGCACATCATCATCAAATTCATCAATTAAATACACGTCAAAAGTAGAAGAGGGATGTTTCATCATATCATTCAATTCAAAATCTACTTCCTCATCTCGTACTTTTAACTTTAATGTGCCATTTTTAACATCAATAATTGAACCGGCAGTAGCAAGAAAAGGTCGTCCAAGTATAATAGGCATATTAATATCATCCTCCATATCTAAAACAACAAAGTCTACCAAGATGATAAATTTGTCCACTTTCATTAGGACATTTTCAAGAACTCCTAGTGGATGCCTAATGGACCTATTGGCTAGTTGCAAGGTGATGTTTGTGCTTTGAATTTCTTTAAAACCTAGCCTTCTTGCAATTGACATAGGAAGAAGAGAAACATTAGCACTTAAATCACATAATGCATTGGAAAAATTAACATCACCAATAGTGCATGGGATAGAAAACTCCCTGGATCCTTGAGTTTTTGGGGCAATTTGTTTTGGATCCTTGCACTACATTCTTCTATCAATGCTACGGTTTCACAGTCATTAAGACTTTTCCTCCTTGTCAAAAGGTCCTTCAAAAATTTGTTGTACTTGGGAACCTACAAAAATGCATCTACAAAAGGAATGTTCACATGTAATTGTTTGAGCATTTGTGCAAATTTTCCCAACTTTTTTTCCTGCTTTTCATTCTTAAGCCTTTGTGGAAATGGTAATTGTGGTAGAAGAGGAATAGCTCGTGAATGAGAATTCATATTTTCTACACCAACTTCATTATCACTCACTATTTCCTTTCCTTTTTCTTCTTTTTCATCTTTTTCACTTCCACATTCTTCAATGATTGGTTCATTTAACATTATACCACTTCTCAATGCAATTGCTTGGGCTTGTTCCTTAGGATTGATATCGGTTTTACTAGGTAACTCCCCTTGTTTCCTAAGGTTCATTTGCTCTGCTAATTGAATAATTTGATTCTCTAAAGATCAAGTCATTCCTAACATTCTAGATTCAAATTGGTCAACCCTTTCCATCACTTTCTCTTTCCTTTCCATCACTTTCTCATTTGCCACCTCCCAAGCCAGTTTATTTTGTGAAAATCTGGGCTGTGTTATCATTTTTTGCTGCCTCCACCCAAGATTTGGATGGTTTCTCCACTCGGGGTTATATGTGTTTGAAAAAGGATTATTAGAAGAAAAACCTTTAAAATTATTGACATATTGAATTTGTGCACATATTGAACATGTAGTTTTGGTGGTTTTTGTAAAAATAATTTAAAAAAAAACAAAAGAAAAGGGCCTAAAATAGGACTTTGAAAATGTGATAATTTTTTGGCTCGAAAATAGAATCTAAAAAGGATTTTTATAAGAAAAAGAAGTCGCCACTTGGTATTGGATTTTGGTGTACCAAGTCACCAGAAAACATTTGTTAAAATAAAGGTAAGAAAATCAAGAATGATTTCTTTGGAAAACGCTTTTTGGAAAAAATGTAAGAAAAACAATGAAACCCTTTTTAGACAACTCCAGATCTTTGAAAACAAGAGAAAAATGAGTTCGGGAGTCACAATTGAAGAAAGGGAAGGTAAAGGCTTGCGTCTAAGGCACCCTTTCCACCTAGCTGAAGCTAGTTGCGAGTTTTAGTTGAAATTTTCCTAATATAACCTTAAATTTTATCACATTTGGATGTACTACATGAATGCAAAACATAAACCTAAAAAGAGATATTGTTAAGGGCAAAATGTCCTTTCGAAGTTATATGGGAATTAATGCATCAATTGCGAAATCCCAAAGTGAAACCTCGAAGGAGTCACGAGTTATGCAAAAATGATGTGTAGAAATGGAAAACAAAATGTAGATATAGGTATAAGTGACCAAAAAAAAAAAGTAATGCAACATAACGGGTATGGGGGACGAATAAATTCATGACTAACTGTTTCTACTTACGGAGGGGGGAACGTCATGTTCAATCAGTATTTTCCACGTAAATAGATGACTATTTCTAATCGAATCACACAAATGGCCTAAGATTCTATACAAAATGTAACATAAATGTCATGCACTGAATATATGTAAAAAAATAGATAATAAGAATAATAATACATAACAAATCATGCAAAAATGGAAAAGACCTTAAAAAGAGAAAAAGTGTGTGAAATGATATGAAATGCACACAAGGAGTGATATAACACTAAAATGACCTAAGGGTCTAGCGTTGGACTAGCCCATTCTCTAGAAATTCCTTGCTAGCGTTGGACTAGTGAAGAAACTGGAATTAACCACAACTAGCGTTAGACTAGTGGAGCAACGATACACATATATCATAATAAAGCAAGTAAATAAATAAATAAATAAAAGCATAAATTAAAAATCAGAATTAACCACAACTAGCGTTGGACTAGTGTGGCGACGATACATATATATCATAATAAAGCAAGTAAATAAATAAATAAATAAAAACATAAATCAAAGCAATGATCACATAGAAGCAGATAATAGCACATAGTACGTAGGCATAACATTCTAGATGCAAAATCCTAAGGAAAGCGGGTAAACATGTAAGCACATAATCATGCAAAAACACATAGCACACCAAGCTCTATTTATTACATCGAGGAAACCTAATTACACTCCAAATGGGGAAAAAGATAAAAATGACCTATCTAACCAATCTATTGCATTTTCTATCCAAAATACAAAATTTTGTTAAATAAATAAAAATATGACCTATCTATTACATTAACTATCTAAATACAAATTTTTGTTAAATAAAATATCATCTATCTATTACATTTCTCTGAATAATTAAAATTAAATTCAAATAAATAACATGACATAAATAAATGCTCACACATAAATAAAAATAATAAACACAAAAAGATACATAAAAAAAACATAGGAGCATGTAGGACCACATAAAGAGAAATGAAAGGGATAATAGAGGTACTTCCCATTTGAATAACCGATATACAAACTAACAACATGAACAAACATATTAAGGTACCACTATTTAAATAAATAAATTGTAAAGTAAACAATACAAAATTAATTGCTATAATCAAGGAATAAAATACAAGAAAATTATAATAATAACAATAAACAAAAAGTTAAAAGCACCAACTAAACATTTAGAGAAGAAATATTTAATTTAAATAAAGAAAATACAATAATATGTAATTAAAATTTTTAACACATAAATAAAAACACCAAAATAATATAAAGAGGTACAAAGAAACTAATTTAAGATTAATTAAATAAAAAATTTAAATTGGGTCATTGATTAAAATTTAGAAACACAATGAGTGTAATTGAAAGTATTAAGACCTTAATTAGATAAAAGAAAAGTTTTTGAATCAAAAATAAGATTTTTCTTAAAGTTTTGGGTTTAAAATGCAAATATCCCAAAATTAGGGGCAAAAATATAATTTGAGAAAAAGTTTAGGGATTAAAAATGTCAATTTTAACAAGCCTAAAGTTAAAATTTAATTTCTAACAATGTTCTATGGCAAAAAGTGAAAAGTCTAGCAAATTAGGGGACAAAAACATGAATTTCAGCAAGTCTAGAGTAAAAAAATGTATTTTCCAGCAACGTTCTAGGACTAAAAATGCAATTTACAGCAAGCTAAAATATAAAAATACAATTTCCAGCAAGTTTTAAAACCAAATTGCAATTTCCAGCAACATTCAAGGTTCAATTTGTAAACTACAACAATATTAAACATTAATAATGTGCGCACGGTTGCGTTGCCAAGAAAGTCTTGGATTTCAGGTATGCAACTCATTGAACTCAAGACCTCGTTTGATTCGTGAACCAAGGAACCCTTGACGTGGAGTTGTTTTGCCTTGAATCTTCCCTTGAAGATGAGCATGCCTAAGAACAACTAGAATTAGACCAAGTTGAGCGAGTTCAATCGTCTAACCTAATTAGCTCTAAAGACTTGATCAAAAACTCAAGAAAACTCTAAGCGAAGTTGGTGGTCGCCACAAGCAAGCTTGATAAGACCGAGAGTAGTTCTTAATCGACAAAGAACCAAGAAAATTCTCACAATAGAGAAAACACACAATTTTTCTGAATAATTCTTGTTAAATTCGTAACTAATAATATGGCCTATAAATAGGCTTACAAAGAACATTCTAGAATTGTGAAAATAGACTTAACTTCTAAGACAAAACCTATACTAATGAAACTACCAAAACAAAGCATGAATTAACTAAAATAACTAAGTCTATTACAACTCAAAGACTATAAAAATCGTAACTAATAAACCCTAATGGGCTGGTGGTCCATTAAGCCCACAAAACCATCAATTGGACTTCAATTCTTCAAGCTCCCCACTCGTGTGGCCCATGAAGTTCTCATCCAATGTTTGTTCAGCCCAAATCACATTAATGAGTTGTTTAAATTGATCCTTTGAGCCCAATTGCAAAGCCTCCTCATATGAGTCCAATATGAGTCCATGCAATGCATCCTTCATTCTTCTAGTTCTTGCTCTAGTCATAGGACCATCCAAACCATAAAACACATCATTGAAGCTCCTCAAACTCGATCCATCATCCTTGGAATGTCCCCCTTGAAGGTCTCCAACTTGGGACTCATCGTTCCCTCCTCCTTCGAAAGGATTCGTCCTCGAATCTGCGAGTTCATATAAATTAACATAAGTAACTAAAGGATTGATAGATGAGCAATTATAACCACCAAGAATATTAAGCACATAAAAATTGGATGGTATATTACAAGAATAAACATAAGTAAAGAAAAACTCAACATTCTTTAAAGATGAAAAACTAAAGAACTCAAAAACACATATAAAAGATGCAAAGACAGATTGATGTTTAAGTATAACATACTTGCTTAAATGAGTTTTATCCTTAAAAACATGCAAAAGAATGAACAAACATGAACTATTAAACAAATACCTATGAACAGACTTAAAGTAACAAGCATTAACAAGATGACCATCATGATCATAATCTAAATAAGACTCTTGAACACTAACTGAGTGAAAAGCACTAATAGAAAGGTCTTGAACATGTATGCAACACCAAATATGATTAAATTCATAATGAAAAATAACCCTAAAAATAGAAACACCATTATTAGCTAAAACACTAAGATGCTTTGGATAGAATGCATACAAAAACATATAAGCCCTAGAACAAATAACATGACACGATAAACTATAAGATAGATGCTGCAAATCACTAGTTAAAGCTAAACATGCTAAATGTGAAACATGGTTACTAACTAAAACACTAGAATGAATTGGATAGAATGCATACAAAAACATATAAACTCTATCATGGAATAATAATTTGCAAAATAAATCACAAAAATCGCTAGAAATATGATCATAAAACACAAGAAATCCTTCAAGACAGATTGACCTAGATGAAGTTAAACAAGCTAGATGCAAGACATAATGTGATTGAATGGTTATTATTTCTATTATGGTTGGTTTGTATTGGTTTTATAAATAGGGCCTGCGTGTCTTGCCTTCTCTATTTTTCTGATGTAATTCTCTTCTCACCTAAACTCCCCTCAAATGTTACTCGAGGTTTCTTGATCAATATTTGTAATGTACATAGTATAAGTTAGGAATAAGTTTATTTTCAAAATTGTCTAGACTAGAATTACATATGTAATGTACAAGAAGATGGATATGGCATCAAGGAGCAACCAAGGAGGCGCATTAAGGAGTTGAAACGTCTCGTAGGAATTTTGACCAAATATTTTCTTCAAGGTTCAAAGAAAATATTACTAGTTAAAGTCCATAATCATCCACATTTATTATGCTTTTATTTTATATTTTGATATATCTTAATTGCATGATATGATGAGACATTAATATTTAAACTAAAATCCCTCAAACTAAATATTAAGTTAAGAATCAAGTTGCCTTCTATTATTATAACAAAAAATGAAGAGTTCCTATTAAGTGTTGACTTGTTGGCCCACCGTCAAGGTCACTTTACTCGGAATATGCTTTTGTTATGAGATTTGATCTTTGAATAATGGGTATGACTTAACAAAAAACATGACTTGTTGGCCCACCGTCAAGGTTATGGTATTTTTTGAGGCAATGTTTGATGTCAAGGGTTGATGTCAAACTATCTCGGAGTCGCAAGAGTTATGATTGGTAAAAGTTACCTACCTAATCAAAATTATCTTCGGGTTGTTGGCCCACCGTCAAGCTCAAAGCTAATTAGATGGGATCCTAGCCCACTAGAAATATCCAACGGATTCTCGAATTAATATTGAGAGTTATTGATTTGAAGTAAAATAGTGGGAGCAAACCAAATAAATTTACGAGTCCACATTTTTGGTTTACATATATACATAAAACAAATACTTATTTTCTGTCTTTAATTTTTGTAGAATGTTTAATGTGAATCTACGACCTATTCTCGACAATAAACTCAATGACACTAACTTTGAGAACTAATATCAATTTGATAATAGTTCTCAAATATGAAAAAATTGAGTATGTTCTCGATAAACCCATGCCCCCTCCACCTCCTGCTACTACATCGCCTGAGGACACAGATGCATATAAGATGCACAAAGCAAATAATGATGCTGCAATGCATCATGTTAGCTGCTTCCTCAGCACTGCAAAAGCAACATCTTAAGATGGATGCTTCGTTCATGATTGTGCATTTAAAAGAAATGTTCGGCACACAAGCTAGGACAGAGAGGTATGCTACCACAAAGGAGCTCTATCAGTGCAAGATGACAGAGGGATCTTCAGTGACTGCCCATGTACTGAAAATGATTGGGCTAATTGAAAAATTAGCTGATCTGGGACACATTTTTGACAATGAGTTAAGTATTAACTTAATTCTTCAATCCCTCCCTGAGAGCTATTCCCAATTCATCTTGCACTTCAACATGTGAAAAGTTGAGTGCACGTTAACTGAATTGATGAATATGCTCAAGACTACTGAGCCCAATCTTCAGAGGGAGAAGGGCACCGTTATGCTTGTCTGGGGCTCCAAGAAGAAGAAGCCCAATTTTGGACTTAAGAAGTTCAAGAAAAAGAGAACCAAGCCTAAGGGTGGGATTAAGAAGGACAAACCTAGGGACACATGCTTCCATTGCGAAAAAAATGGGCATTGGAAGAGAAACTACAAGGCCTACTGATAACCGCCAAAGTGAAGTAGTCTTAAGTGGATTTTAATAGAGGTTTTTAGTGTTTTTTATATTAGTTTTTATTTATTTGTGGTGCAATTTCTCTTACTTTTGAGTGGTTAGGTTATTTTAGAATAAAAGCTACTCATTTATGTTATTGCTATGATCTTGCAGGTGGTTGTTGAAGAATCCACACATGGAGTTTTAGAAGGAACCAAAGTGCTCAAATGAATGATTAGAAGTGAAGAAATTATTCAGAGATGAAGGCCAAAGAGTTGGTGCAAGAGTGAAGTTAGAAGCAAGATGGAAGATTCGAAGTTGAAGTTTTTGACAGTACTCGTGCCTGTACCCACGCCGTGGGTACGATGAGACTGCCCATTTGCCTCTCCGCGGCTGTAGCCTCTCCGCAGGTACAGTCGGGGATTCGGCTTGCTAGCTGATGCACACTTTTGAGAAATTTCAAGATATACAAAAAGAAAAACTTGTACTAGATGGGAGAACTATTTTTAGTTTTCTTTTAGAGAGTTTTTAGGGTAGGAAAAAATAGAGGAACAAGGTTTTAAACCCTAGCTCCATAGATCTAGAAAGAGCAGCATAAGATAGATGAGAGTAGAGAGACAACTTTGAAGGAGATCACTTGTACAACTCAAAGGGGAGAATGGCAGCAACTTGTGGTTTTTATGAGCAATAAAGACAATAAGTTTTCTGTTTAAATTTCTTGTCTTTGATACTTATGTCAATTGATTGCAAAGGAATTACTTTTATTGCTTTAAATATGAGTACTTAATTTGCATATCTAGGGTTTAGATGAACTTGTGATTGTAAGGGATATGGAGTAATTGGTGATATTATGCTATTGAATTACTTTGTTTATTCATTGTTCTGGTTAATTGAATTGTAATTGCTTGATCACCTAATTATAATTTCTCAATTACTATTATTCAACGAGAGTTGGTAGTGGTAGTGGACAAGGAACAATTGAAGTCTAGGTAGTATTTCACACGAGAGTAGTGGTACTCTTAGGTGAGTCTTGATCAATTCATAAGGCTAAATTAACCTACGCTATAATCTCTGCCACGAAAGTAGGAGGGATCTAGTAGGGAGATAATCGCTAGTTTGTCACGAGAGTGAAAGCTAGGTACATTTGGAATTGGACTCTAGATGAGGTAATGAGATTGTATAGTCGAAGCAATTGCTACTTTCTCTTAGATCATAAGGGATTCTAAGTCCTAAATACTCCGATTATCAGTTTCCTCTCAATTTCTACTTTTGCTTTCTTTAGGTTCAAGTGTCAACAAGGTAGTTTCAGTTTTAATTGTGGTAATTAGTTATCTAGATAATAGAAGAATTTATAAGGGTCTAGTACTTCTTCACCTTTCCTTGTGGGATCGAACCTAGTTCCCTATACTTAATAGCGATCTGTCCTCTTGTAGATATAGGTGAATTAGGCAATTTTAATTTGGTGGGTCAACCGTATCTAGAATCTTTCTCTTAGCCTAATTTAAACCCTACCAAGTTTTTGGCACCGTTGCCGGGGAAGCGGTGATTAGAATATTAGGTCTAGTAAGTACTCTATTAATCTAGGCTGTACTTTTTCGTTTTTGTTTAGATTTTATTTTATTTAATTTAGGAGTAAATTTTTAGTGAGTAGGGTAGTTTATGCATAGAGCTTTAAAGCCAGTGCTTCCTCTTGACCCTGAGATAGAGCGTACTGCTAGGAAGCTTAGGAAGAAACGAATTAATCCAGTAGTGGAAGAAGTGGAGGAAGATAGGAGTATAGGACTTGAGTTAGAATCCGAAGCAGAAAACTCGAATCTAATAGTCCACAAGTGCAAATGGCTGAGCAGAGAGTATTGAGGGATTTTGCTTTGCCTTGATGGGACTGGTGCCCAATCAAGCATCGCAAGACCCGCAGTTAATGCTAATAATTTTGAAATCAAGCCAGCCTTGATTCAGATGGTCCAACAGGAGCAGTTTGGAAGAACTGCCATGGAGGACCCAAATGCTCACTTAGCTAATTTTTCTGAAATCTGTGACACCCTGAAAGTAAATGGAGTCACAGAGGATGCTATAAAGCTACGTTTGTTTCCTTTCTCTTTGAGAGGGCAAGCTAAGCTTTGGATTGCATTCGTTTGCACCTAACTCTTTCACCACTTGGGCTGAGCTATCTAGAGCATTCCTAAATAAGTACTTCCCACCTGCTAAGACTGCCATGCTTAGGATGGACATAACTAGTTTTAGGCAGTCAGAGGGAGAGTCATTGTATGAGGCATGGAAGAGGTACAATGAGTTACTTAGGAAATGTCCTCATCATGGACTACCAGAGTGGCTCATTGTACAAATATTTTACAATGGCTTAGCATATTCTACCAAACAGAACGTAGATGCTGCAGCGGGAGGGGCTTTAATGGGTAAGTCTGCAGAGGAAGCCCAAGATCTGATAGAGGAAATGGCAGCCAATAGCTACCAATGGGCCAACATTAGGGGTGGTCAAAGAAGGAGAACGACCATGTCTATATCTGACCATGATACCCTAAATGCACTATCTGCCCAGATGCAAGATGTGCTTAGTCTTCTGAAAAAATGGAAGTGGCCCTTAGCTCACAACCTGTCATGGCATGTTGCACTATGTGTGGTGGTCAGCATGAAACAGGCTGATTGTGCTTCTAATGAACAAGTGCAATATGCCAATTTTAATAGTCAACCTCAGAACAACCCTTACTCCAACACTTACAATCCTGAGTTGGAGGAACCATCCAAATTTTAGGATAGAAGAGAGGGGTGCACAGCAAAGGCCAGTTAACCCACTCAGGTTTTCTGCCTAGACCTGCCCAACCTTGTACAGAAGCCAGATTGGGAGATAGCTTTTGAAAAGCTATATCAAGACATGGATAGGAAAATGGCTAATATGCAGAGAAACATTGATAACCAAATTGGGCAGCTTGCTGAAGCCATTAGGACTAGGAACAAGGGTGAATTACCTAGTCAACCTGAGGTCAATCCCCGTGAGCATATAAAGGCTATTACACTTCGTAGTAGGGAAGGAATTAGAGGAGCTTGAGAGAAAAAAAGATGATGTTAGAGTAAGCAATCAAAATGGGAATTTAGAGAAAGTAGGGGATGAAATGAGAGAGGGACGAGTAGAGGTGGAAGTTAGTAAACCATTTGTCAATGTCAAGACACCTCCTATACCCTTTCCACAAAGGTTACAAAAGGAAAAAAATAATGCAGATTTTGAAAAGTTCATGAATATTTTTAAGAGTCTGCACATTAATATTCCATTTGTGGATGCTATCATGCAAATTCCCTCCTATGCAAGGTTCTTAAAAGAACTTATGTCTCGCAAAAGGAAGCTAGTGGATAATGAGATTGTTGCTCTCACTGAGGAGAGTAGTGCTCGTATCCAAAATAAGCTTCCTCCTAAGTTAAAGGATCCGGGTAGCTTTTCTATCCCTTGCACCATAGGGGAATTAGAAATCGCTAAAGCTTTATGTGACCTTGGTGCAAGTGTGTCGTTGATTCCTTTAACTATTGCGAAAGAACTCGGGCTTACTGAGTTGAAAAGTACCAACATGACCCTTCAACTAGCTGATAGGTCTATTCGTCACCCATGGGGGGTACTAGAGAATGTGTTGGTCAAAGTGGATAAGTTCATAATACCTGTTGATTTTGTGGTTTTAGATATGGAGGAGGATATCCAAATGCCTATTATTTTAGGGAGACCTATTTTTAGCCACAGCAAGGTACCATTATAGATGTGAAAAATGGGAAACTTAAGTTTCAAATAGGTGATGAAGATGTTGAATTTAATTTCAACAACACAGTTAAATACCCTTCATTCACTGATCATGTCTATTCAGTAGACCTTGTAGAGGAGTTTACTAAGGAGTTTGGGTTAGTTACTCTAGATTGTGACACACTAGAGTTGTGCTTGACAGGGAAAGGTCCACATGTGGAAAGCAGTCAGGAAAAGGGAGAGATAGCACTATTTCTGGATTCTAGAGAGCCATTTAGGAAGAAATTATCTTTCGAGGATCTAGGAGTAAGTAAAGGGATACCACCTCCTTTTGATGTTCAATCTCCTAAATTGGAATTAAAGCCATTACCTAAACATCTTAGGTATGAGTTTTTGGGAGAAAAGGATACATTACTCATTCTAGTGAGTACTGAATTGGATTCTGAGCAAAATGAGAAATTACTTAGAGTCTTGAGAAAACACCAATGAGGCAATAGGATGGTCAATTTCTAACTTGAAGGGAGTAAGTCCTTCTATATGCATACATTGTACACTACTGAAGAACAATTGTAAACTAGCGGTAGAAGCTCAAAGAAGGCTTAATCCCAATATGAAGGAGGTTATGAGATCAGAGATTTTGAAGTGGTTAGATGTGGGCATTGTCTACCCAACTTCTAATAGCACATGGGTTAACCCTATACATGTAGTGCCAAAGAAAGGAAGCACTACCATTGTTAAAAGGAAAGATGAAGAACTCATTCCGTCTAGGCTAGTGGTTGGGTGGAGAGTTTGTATTGATTATAGGAAGTTGAATTCTGCCATTAGGAAAGATCACTTTCGTTTACCTTTTCTTGATGCTATGCTAGAGAGAATATCTGGTTATGCATTTTATTGTTTCTTGGATGGGTATTCTGGATATAATCAGATTGCTATTGTAAGGTAATAGGATAGGTAACGCAGCGGAAAAATAAAATTTATTACCTTAACCATGGATCTCTTTTGACATATCTATATGATTAACAAGGGGGTTTGCATGAAGATTACCTTAAGCATAGAAGATTTCTATGCTTCTAGGCAAAGATCCTTCGAAGAAGATGTTAAATCTACCACGAAAAAGCCCTCCAAGCGTAGAGCCTCTAACAATATCCACACGAACAACTTCTTTGGGAACCTTGTAGGCTTGCTTGCTTTGACTTTTGAGTGCTAGCTCCCTTGAATTATTTAAGAATACAAGAAGAAGAAAACCTAACAATTAGGAGAGAGAGAGAGAGAGAGATGCCTAGAGAGAGAGAAAGTGGCGTGCCTCTTTCTTCAATTTTTCTCTCACTAGTTTTTCTTTTTGTGTTGCAATAATAATTCAAGAGTCAAAGTACGAACCTATTTATAGAGGAAGTATTCTAGTCTTTTAGGAAATAAAACTAATTGGAAACCAAAAAGGTTTAGGTAACTTATTTTAAGCTAATCCTTCTCCTTTAGGAAATCTATTCCATAAGGAAACCAATTAGTTACTTTATTTCTTTTAGGAAACTAATTTCCTGCAAGACTTAGAATATTTATAAATAAGTCTTTTAAGTTAATTTATCTCATAAATTAACCCCATAAGTATCTCATACTTATCTTAATTACATTTTAACCCAAAGATTTTGTTCTTTATGTGTGTGACCCATTAGGTTCCATTCACGTTGGCAATAAGTATAAATTATAACTCATTAATTGAGCTAGATAAATTAAACACTTTTAATTTATCATTAATTCACTAATTAATCAATTCATACTTATAGATCATGAGTGGCGTCTAGCAATGCATCATGACCACCCAAGTGAATAGGAAAGTCATATGGTAGACCATACCCTTCAATGACAATGTTACCGTGTAATTAATATCCTTTCACCACACTATATCCCAATTAGTCTAAAAGTATAGTGCATACTTTTAAATGACTAATTTATATTTTCTTGTTTTAGAAATATAACTCTCCATGATGTATAACCTTGAAATACTTCAAAGTTATACTATCATTTCTGCAGAAGATTTATGAGTTAATATTTCCAACAAGTGGCCATAAAGGGATATACTCTCCTATTAAGGAGTGGTGAATCCTATATTGATTACTTACTATCTTTCCATGCTTCAAACTATACCCAATCTCTAACCTATGGGCTACCTTTTTTCGGGCACCGAAGAATAAAGTCAAAGTATAGCAATCCACACTCAAGATACTGTGGTAATCTCAAGTCAAAGGATCACTTACACCATTGCCATTAAGAGTTCAACCATTGGCACTATAGTTGAAACTCTTGGCAGATCGATCTAATGAACTTGTTCTCAAACAAGCATCCACATACCAGCTTAAGTGTCACGCATACCATAGTCAATGAGATCAACTACTACTTACCATAAGTAGATGCAAAGTATGTACTAGTCTATCCGCATTAATGATGTCCAATCTCATTAACACTACGACTAGGGATATTTAAGAATATGACTTTATATATTAGAGTCTCATAATTGTAACCCTTATAATCTCTAATACACAGTCAATATTCTAGGGACTTTATCAATCAAACAAGTAATATGGAAATACATGTATAGATGATAAAGAAAAATACCACATGGATAAATATAACATAAATAAGTGTAAATACAAAACACCTTAAACCATCTTGGTTTTAGGGCATACACTAACAGCTATAGCACCTGAGGATCAAGAAAAGACGTCTTTTACTTGCCCCTATGGAGTTTTTGCTTTTAGATGTATGCCTTTTGGTCTGTGCAATGCCCCCTACCACATTTTAGCGTTGTATGATGGCTATCTTCTCTGACTGTATTGAGAGAATTATAGAGATTTTCATGGATGATTTTTCTGTTTATGGTAAATCTTTTGATGATTGCCTCCATAATCTTGAATTGGTTTTGACACGGTATGAAGAAACCAATTTGGTTTTAAACTGGAAAAAGTGCCATTTTATGGTCAAGGAAGGCATAGTGCTTGACCATAAAATATCGTCGAATGGGATAGAGGTTGATAGAGCCAAAATTGAGGTCATAGAAAAAATGCCTCCACCATTCAATGTTAAGGGGATTAGGAGTTTCTTGGGATACGCGAGGTTTTATAGGCGATTTGTTAATAATTTTTCCAATGTAGATAAGCCCCTATGTGATTTGTTAGTCAAAGATACTCCTTTTAACTTTGGCAAAGAATGTTTGAATGCATTCAACAAGTTAAAGACTGAGTTGACATCGGCCCCTATTATAACATCGGCCCCTATTATAGCATTGCTTGATTGGAGATTGCCTTTTGAACTAATGTGTGATGTTAGTGATTTTGCAGTAGGGTCAGTTTTAGGTCAACGTAGGGAAGGTCAGTTGCATGTGATTATTATGCTAGTAGGATTTTGAATGAAGCACAGATTAACTATGCAACCACAGAAAAAGAGCTTTTGGCAGCTATTTTTGCACTGGATAAATTTAGATCCTACTTAGTAGGGTCTAAAATTATCATTATTACTGACTATTCAGCTCTCAAATACCTGTTGTCTAAGAAAGACGCTAAACCAAGGTTAATTCGGTGGATTCTCTTACTACAGGAATTTGATATAGAAATTAAAGATAAAAAGGGATTAGAGAACTTAGTGGCTAATCATCTTTCTAGGTTAGAATACATCCCTACTAATGATCAAATTCCTATCCAAGAGAATTTCCCTGATGAGTACGTGTTGACTGTGAGGGAATCGCCTTGGTATGCTGATTTTGTTAATTACTTAGTCAGTGGGATAATTCCTAAAGAGTTCGGGTATAATCAAAGAAATTTTTTTTTTCATGATTTGAAGAACTTCTTTTTGGAAGAACCTCTTCTTTATAGACATTGTGTAGATGGGATTATTTGTAGGTGTGTACTAAAAGATGAAGTTCAAAGTATTCTTTTGCATTGTCATGGTCTTGAGATTGGAGGCCACTTCAGTACTACCAAGACAGTTGCAAAAGTGTGGCAGTCTGGTTTTTATTGGCCCTTGATGCATAAAGATGTCAGAAATTTCATTCTAAGGTGCAATGAATGCCAAAAAATGAGAAATATCTCTAGAAAGAATGAAATGCCTCTTCATGGGTCCTTTTCCTAGTTCACATAACCATAGGTACATCTTAATGGTTGTGGACTATGTATCTAAATGGGTAGAGGCAATTGCTATCCAAACTAATGATGTTAGGGTAGTGTTTAGATTTGTAAAGAGATATATCTTTAATAGATTTGGTGTTCCCAAAGCCATAGTGAGTGATGAGAGGAAGCATTTTTGTAACAAACAATTTCAATCCTTGTTACTCAAGTATGGTTGTAGGCATAAAATGTCTCTTCTGTATCACCCCCAAGCCAATGGGCAAGCTGAACTTGCCAATAGAGAGTTGAAACTAATTCTTGAGAAGACAGTGAATAAATCTAGAAAAGATTGGGCTCTCAAACTAGATGATACCTTATGGGCATATAGGACTGCCTTTAAGACATCGTTAAGAATGTCTCCGTATCAGTTAGTATATGGAATACGGTGTCATTTACTTGTAGAGATAGAACATAAAGCTTATTGGGCTATTAAGTCGATCAATTTTGATCTAGCTTTAGCAGGCAACTTAAGGCGACTACAATTGAGTGAGTTAGAAGAGATGGAATTAAATGCATATGAGAGCACAAGAATTTATAAGGATAGGGTTAAAGCTTGGCATGGCAAGCATATCTTTCACAAAAAGTTTGAAGTTGGTGATAAGGTGCTATTGTTTAACTTACGCCTCAAACTTTTTCCAAGGAAGCTGAAGTCACGTTGGTCTAGACCCTATGTTGTTAATCAAGTGCTCCCATATGGGGTAGTCAAGATTCAATCTGACAAGGGAAATAGTTTTAAGGTAAATGGGCAGCGTCTCAAAGTATATCTTGCAGGGGAATTAATACATACAGGAGAAGTATTCTCCTTGGGTGAACTTGTGCGTCAATTAGGTTTAACTTTAATTATATGTCTATTTGATATTGTCTTTTAATTATTCTTTGGTTATATTTGTGGTGTTGCAAGTTCTGAAGGCAATGATGAGACTGACATCCATGCAAGTAAGAGTAGATGTGAATTACGCATAAGCATGAGAAATTACTGTCAGTTAATGGTGTTTTAATCTTTTTAATGATTAAATTCCCTTGTTTTATGTTTCATTTAGAGTGAAAGTGTGTCAATGTGATAAGGTGTGCCAAAAAAGATGTTTGAGGGGGTTCATAATCAAAGTTAACACTTTTTGATCGTACCCGCACCCGTACCCGCGCTAGGGGTTGGGTCGCGGATTCCATCAGAAGGTTAACAAAATGTTTTGATCATACTCGCACCCGTACCCGCGCCACGGGTACGTGTCACAAATTCCATCAGAAGGATAACAAAATGTACTGATCGTACCCGCACTTGTACCCGCACCGCGGGTACCATCAGAGGCCTACCCAAGCAAAATTATTTGAGGAGCTGAACCCGCACCCATACCCGCGCCGTGGGTACATGTTGCGGGTACTCTCCGAAAAGCAATAGAACCTACATTTTGTTTAATTTCTCTCATTCTTTTCATCCTCTTCCCTGCAACTCCAAGTTCACACATATATTTGATCAACCACTCCACTTTTACCTTTAATCATTCACTTTAACACTTGTCCTACCACATCCCTTGGATGTTTGGTAGAGGATTCCTTTTTAGATTTGATTTTGCCATTCATCTAAATTGGGGATTGTGACTTGTGAGCATTCTTAAGGGGGGTTTTGCTACTTAATTTGTGGACTAATCTGACTTTCTCTATAGTTAATTCCTCTTTTCAGGTAAGTTTTTCGTATTTACTCCCTAATTTTTGAATTATTATGGGTGTTAATGAGGATTTGCAGCTCCTGTTTTTCTTTGATGATTTTGTTGGACATCTTGATATCCATTGACTAGTTTTACACTCTATATGTCATGGGCTTTGGATTTTATGGATTTATTTGTTAGATGCATTAATAATACAACATGGGATTGTGTTTCTTGATTGGTATTTTGTCTAATAATGTAGAAAGATTTGTTATGCCTATTGAGCTTTTTGTGCCCATTGAGCTTGTGAAAATCATGATAATTAAATGCTATTGAGATGCTCTTTAGAAGTTATGGTGTTCTTTTGATGATGGGTAATGGAAGGACAATGTTAATCTGTACAAAGCTTTATAGTGAGAGTTCATTAGGAATGGCCTTTGGAGGATTAATAATCTAGTTTTGATTCTTGGTAATTAATTATATGCCTTTCATGTTATTTATATTCACGTGCATCTAATTGTGGAAAGTGAAATTCGTTAGTATGGAATGGGTGTTAGTTCGAGGCATGGATGTTGTGCTAATTCTCTTGTGCTAAGTATCTGCATCTAAATGTGCTGGATTTGTGCTAAATTTTGTTATGCATGATGTTTAGATATCATGCCTAGGACAAAAACAACTGGTCAGCCCAGCAAACGAGTTACTCCATCCAAAAGGGATAGTAGTGGTGGATCTTTCGAGTCGCCAACCTCCGCAACGTTAGTGGGATGAAGACCGCTTCACATCTTTTGAGAATCAGCAATGGTATGATTCCAGGAAGCATAATGGATTTATCATTGAGAAAGACATTGCTTCGAATGTAGATGTGCATTTGCATCTAACAGAGATGTTCACACGCTTAGGATGGGCTCCAATCCTCAGTTTGCCTAATTATTATTATCCTGAGTTGGTACGTGAGTTTTATGCAAATATAGAGGATAAAGAGGACCATAGCAATTATGCATTGACAACTACAGTTCGGGGCGTCCAATTCAACTAACCTGCCCGAGATTGGCTGAATTATTGGGTTGTAGGGATGAAGGTGAAGGGGTCACATTAACACGTCGGTTTCAATGGCCAGGACCTGTGACACAACAGAAATGTGCTACAAGGTTTAATGTGGAAGTTGAGTATACACGACGAGATCGACGGCCAGTTTACAGGGCAAATAAGTTTCTTCCTCCATATCATGTTGCGTTGTTCGTGATATGTCATAATGTCCATCCAAAATGCAGTTCAAAGAATGAATGTCGCGCAAGTGACATGTATTTTTTAGATGAGATGGTCAATGAGTATGTGCAAACGGAGATATTGGGACCTAGTCCATTAGCTAGTATCATCATAAGCTACATGAGGACCGCTGCACGTGTGACGGAGGAGGACATTGGTTTCGGTTTTCCACGTCTCCTTTCACTGGTTTTTGCTCGGTATGGTGTCAATTTACTAGGGTCAGTGGAAGCAATCAACAGATGCCACAAGACACAGTGAATATTCAGGCACTCCGCAATATAAAGGTAAAAGCTTATGCCATTAGAGCCATACTGCAGGAAGGTGGAGATCAAATGGAGGAGACTGAAGAGGACGAGATGACCCAACTAGGATCAAGAGGAAGGCTCCTCAGGGACATGGGGAATGTTGAATTCAATCTTAGATGAAAGTCCGTGGCACCAGAGCATCCATGGACAGGATGGAAGGAAGGATGGAGGCCATGGAAGCAAGAATGACATCTATGGAGAACGAGCTAGCTTCTTGGAGGCCATATCGACCAGGAGCTTAGAGAGAGCTTATCTCATTTCCCTTATGACCTGCTTATTTAGTTTTTTTTTATGTTTTTTAGGTGGTCTTTACTTTGTTTTGTTTCATTTGGGATATTTGACCTCGTTATTTATCTACTTATGCTTCGTTCTTTTTACATTGGTGTGGACTAACCCTTTGGAAATGTAGTATTTGTTTTTGATGTAGCACTGTATCGTGTCTAAGGTTTGGATCGAGTTCCTACACCCACAGTGCATGAACTTCTACGGTTTTGATAGGGAAGTATTATTTCAAAATTTTTATAATGTCTTCTTTTCATTCTTATATTGCACACCTTGAGGACAATGTGCAACTTAAGTGTGGGGGGAGCTTGAATGGGGTTGGATATCGGTTGTTGTTCGTTGTGGTCTGTTAAAAAATTTTTTGTGAGATACCCAGTACATTCGGTTATAAGTCTGATGATTGACTCTAGAGAAAGTGATGTTGAGTAGAGTAGAGTAAGTATGTCTAATGTTGAGGAAGTATAATGAAAGGACTGTAATTGTCATCTCTGCGAGAGTCGATGAGTGAGTTAGCACATTTTGATTGGTGAGACAGTCTGTTTATGGTAAGTAGACGTAAGAGCGAGGGATAAGTTTTCTGTTAAAAAAAAAAAGAGGAAGAGAAAAAGAAAAAGAAAGAAGGGTAAAAGTAATAATAGAATGTGAAGACTTAGGGATTACTCCACTAATTTTGGTACTGAGTAATCGGGAGGTTTGCATTTACAAATGTGAACACTTCGCGTAAAAAGGTGTCAAAGTTATGAGTACGCATAGCAACCCAAGAGGATGAGAGATTGAGTAACCTGGGGTTTGCATTTACAAATGTGAACACTCGCGTAAAAAGGTTGTCTCATCCGATTGGGGAAAGGCCTAATCTTCTGCGTAGCCATGAGTGAATAAAATCCTAAGCTCTTACAGTTGAAAGCGATGAATAGATGAAAGCACCTTTGATCTTGTTGCTTTACTGCTTTATGGACTCAAGTAGAGATGATAGATGAAATTAAAAAGGAATATGACTGTGAATAATTGCTCTTTCTTTACTTGATGTCATGAGTATCTAGGATTGATCAATCGAGGTTATAATTAGAGTATGCTGGGTATCAAAGTGGTTAGTCGTGTTTTCACACATAAGTCCCTATTTTAAAAGCTTATTGCTTGAGGACAAGCAATGACTTAAGTGTAGGGGAATTTGATAACTGCCAAAGTGAAGTAGTCTTAAGGTTTTAAGAGAGGTTTTTAGTATTTTTTATATTAGTTTTTATTTATTTGTGGTGCAATTTCTCTTACTTTTGAGTGGTCAGGTTATTTTAGAATAAAAGCTAGTCATATATGTTATTGCTGTGATGTTGCAGGTGGTTGTTGAAAAATCCACACATGGAGTTTTAGAATGAACCAAAGTGCTTAAATGGATGATTAGAAGTGAAGAAATTGTTTAGAGATGAAGGCCAAAAAGTTGGTGCAAGAGTGAAGTTAGAAGCAAGATGGAAGATTCGAAGTTGAAGTTTCTGATGGTACTCGCGCCTGTACCATACCGCGGGTATGTGCCGTGAGTACAATTAGATTGCCCGTTTGCTGAATCCATGGCTATAGCCGCTCCATGAGTACAGTCGCGGATTCGGGTCGTTGATGCACATTTTTGAGGCATTTCGAGATATACAAAAAAAAAAAAAAAAAACTTGTACTCAATAGGGGAACGATTTTTTTAGTCTTCTTTTAGAGAGTTTTTAGGGTGGAAAAAATAGAGGAACAAGGTTTTAAACCCTAGCTCCATAGATCTAGAAAGAGCAGCATAAGATAGATGAGAGTAGAGAGACAACTTTGAAGGAGATCACTTGTACAACTCAAAGGGGAGAATGGCAGCAACTTGTGGTTTTCTATGAGCAATAAAGACAATAAGTTTTCTGTTTAAATTTCTTGTCTTTGATACTTATGTCAATTGATTGCAAAGGAATTACTTTTATTGCTTTAAATATGAGTACTTAATTTGCATATCTAGGAGTTTAGATGAACTTGTGATTGTAAGGATATGGAGTAATTGGTGATATTATGCTATTGAATTACTTTGTTTATTCATTGTTCTGGTTAATTGAATTGTAATTGCTTGATCACCAATTATAATTTCTCAATTACTATTATTCAACGAGAGTTGGTAGTGGTAGTGGACAAAGAACAATTGAAGTCTAGGTAGTATTTCACACGAGAGTAGTGGTACTCTTAGGTGAGTCTTGATCAATTCATAAGGCTAAATTAACCTACACTATAATCTCTGCCACGAAAGTAGGAGGGATCTAGTAGGGAGGTAATCGCTAGTTTGTCACGAGAGTGAAAGCTAGGTACATTTGGAATTGGGCTCTAGATGAGGTAATGAGATTGTATAGTCGAAGCAATTGCTACTTTCTCTTAGATCATAAGGGATTCTAAGTCCTAGATACTCCGATTATCAGTTTCCTCTCAATTTCTACTTTTGCTTCTTTAGGTTCAAGTGTTAACAAGGTAGTTTTAGTTTTAATTGTGGTAATTGGTTGTCTAGATAATAGAGGAATTTATAAGGGTCTAGTACTTCTTCACCTTTCCTTGTGGGATCGAACCTAGTTCCCTATACTCAATAGCGATCTGTCCTCTTGCAGATATAGGTGAATTAGGCAATTTTAATTTGGTGGGTCAACCGCATCTAGAGTCTTCTCTTAGCCTAATTTGAACCCTACCACCTACCTTGACTCTTTGAAGTCGAAGAAGCTTGGTAAAGCTTCAACCTTTGGTATGTTTATGATTGAGATTAATTTATCTACTAACCAAGACTTGTGGGTATTAGATACCGGATCTAGATGTCATATTTGTAATAATATGCAGGGTCTTAAAGATAGTAGATTCTCGGTGAAGGGAGAGGACAAGCTACGCGTGGGGAATAGAGCAAGAGTTACTGCATTAGCTATAGGAACCTATGTACTCTCTTTGCTCACTAGGCTTAATTTAGAATTAAGAAACTATTATTTTGTTCCCGTACCTACCAAAAACATCATTTCTATTTCATCATTAGATTTGGATGGTTTATTATCATTCAAAAGAATAAAAGTTGTTCTTTTTCACGTTATGGTATTATTTATGGTACTGGTACATTAATTAATAGTTTATACATTCTAGATGAAGAAAAGTCCATTCTCAACATAAACACCAAGAAACAAAATTAGATATTGTGAACCAATCATACCTTTAGCATTGTAGACTTGGGCATGTAAATGAGAAACGTATATCCAAGTTACATAAAGATGGATACTTGGACTCATTTGATTATGAATCATTTGGAACATGCGAATCTTATTTGCTTGGCAAGATGACCAAGACACCTTTTGCCGAAAAGGGTGAACGTGCTAGTGATCTTTTTGGGTTTATATTTACTGATGTTTGTGGCCCAATGTCGATCCATGCTAGAGGTGGTTTCTCTTACTTTATCACTTTCATGGATGACCATTCTAGATGTGGTTATGTGTTTCTAATGAAGCACAAGTCTGAGGCATTTGAAAAATTCGAAGTCTTTAGAGTTGAAGTTGAGAAATAATTTGGCAAGAGTATTAAAATAGTTAGATCTGATCGAGGTGGAGAATACTTAAGTCAAGAGTTTCAATAATATCTAGAGGATAACGCGATTATTCCTTAATGGACTCTTCCATACATGCCACAACTTAATAGTGCGTTTGAAAGGATAAATCGTACTTTATTAGACATGGTAAGTTCCATGATGGGCCATGCATTACTTCCTAGTTCATTTTGGGGTTATGCCTTAGATTCGGCCTTCTTTACATTAAACCGTGTTCCTTCAAAATCTGTTGATACCACACCTTATGAAATATGGTATGGTAAAAGACCAAATCTTAGTTATCTAAAAATATGGGGCACTTCCGCTTATGTGAAGCGGAATATGTCGGACAAGCTTGAAGCCAAGTCTGATAAGTGCTTGTTTGTGGGGTATCCTGGAGATGGTCAAGGATACTACTTCTACAATCCCCTTGAGCAAAAGGTGTTTGTCTCAAGACATGCTATCTTTCTAGAGAAAGAGTTTATTCTTAAAAGAAGTAGTGGGAGAAAGGCAGAACTTGAAGAAATTCAAGAATCACAAAGTAGTCAATAGTTGGAACAAGAGCTTACGCTAAATGTTGATGAGGTACAGTCGAAAGCTCAAAATACACAAGACCTTTGTAGATCTAGTAGAACACGTTATACTCCTGAGAGATATGGATTTCTCATTAGTGAGAGCAATGACTGTACTAGTCAATGGATGATGACGATCCTACTAGTTACGAAAAGTTATGTCTAATGTAAACTCTTTGAAGTGGCATCAAAGCCATGAAATCTGAAATAGATTCCATGTACGAGAACAAGGTTTGGACCTTGGTCCGCCACCCGAAGGGATAAAACCCATAGGGTGCAAGTGGGCTTTTTAAAAGAAAGACTGACATAGATAATAACATTGTTACCTTATAACGCAAGGTTAGGGGCAAAAGGTTACAAACAAAGGCAAGGAATTGACTTTGAAGAAACCTTTTTGCACCAGTAGCTATGCTTAAATCCATTAAGGATTTTGCTTGCCATAGTTTCTTATTATGACTATGAGATTTGGCAAATGAATATCAAGACTTGCATTCCTTTAACAGGAATTTGCAAATGGATGTGTATATGACACAACCCTGAGAGTTTTGACTCCATTGATAGTTATAAGATATTCAAGTTGGAAAAGTCCATTTATGGACTCAAGCAAGCTTTAAGGGGTTCGAACATTCATTTTGATGAGACAATCAAAGAGTTTGATTTTCTCAAAAACGAAAACGAGCCTTGTCTATACAAGAAGGTGAGTTGGAGCGCTGTCCTTTTCTTAATACTTTATATGGATGACATATTGTTGATGCGAAACAACATATCTTTGCTACAAACTGTAAAGGTATGGCTATCCAAATGTTTCTCCATGAAGGATCTAGGAGAGGCAACCTATATTTTGAGAATTAGGATCTATAGAAATAGATCCAAGAGGTTGCTTGGTCTCAATCAATTGACATACATAAACAAGATGCTAAAGAGATTTAGAATGGAGCAATCGAAGAAAGGGTACTTACTCATGAGACATGGGATTACTTTTTCGAGAGACATGTGTCCTAAGACACCTGTCGAGATTTGATAGCATGAGAAAGGTTCCTTATGCCTCGGCAATAAGATCCATTATGTATGCTATACTATGTACGAGACTCAACGTCTCCTACGCTCTAAGTGTTACGAGTAGATTTCAAGCCAATCCTGGTCAGAGTCACTGGGTAGCTGTCTAGAGTATTCTTAAGTACTTGAGAAGAACTAAAGAGTTATTCTTGGTTTATGGAGAACACACTTTAGAAGTGTGTGGTTTTACTAATTCGAGTTTTCAGTCAAATAAGGATGATAGCAAGTCGCAATTTAGATTCGTATTCACGTTAAATGGTGGTGCTGCGAGCTAGAAGAGTTCGAAGCAAGAGACTACCATCGATTCTACAACTGAAGTCGAGTACATTGCTTCTTCTAAATCTGCAAAAGAGGCTGTTTGGATCAAGAAGTTTGTCACCGAATTAGGAGTAGTTCCTTCTATTGTAGATCCTATACCTTTGTATATTGACAACAATGGCGGCATCACCTACGAAATGGAACCTAGTTCTCATCAACGAATTAAACATGCACTTAAGCGCTACCATCTTATTAGAGAGATAGTTGGTAGGAATAATGTAAAGATAGAAAAAGTTCTCACTAATGACAATATAGCTGATCATCTTGCTAAGGCCTTATCCTAAAAAAAGCATAATGCCCATATAAATGCTTTTGGCCTAAAACAAATGAGTAATTGGTTTTAATGCAAGTGGGAGTTTGTTAGTGTGTGCCCTAAAACCAAGTTGGTTTAAAGCTTTTTGGATTTACACTTATTTATGTTATATTTATTCATGTGGTATTTTTCTTTATCATTTATACTTGTATTTCCATTGTTTGTTTGATAAAGTCTTTAGAATATTGACTGTGTATTAGAGATTGTAAGGGTTACAATTATGAGACTCTAATACATAAATTCATATTCTTAAATATCCCTAGTCATAGTTGTGACGCCCCCAACCAGGTCCTTCTCCAAAACCTGATCTGGATGCCTGCCTGACTCACGCCAAGACTCAAGTACAAACAGTCATACACTAGAAATATAATCAAATGCTAAAAGTTACATATATCCTCCAAAATAATTACAACATTTGAGCTACTTGAATCTCAAATTACATTTATTTGACGGCTAATCCTAAATAAAGGAAAACCCTCTCTTTTCACTTCTTGCCCTATTTCCCGTGGGTTAGCACCTGGAAGGAAAACAAATTTAACAAAGGGTGAGCTTATAGCCCAGTGAGGTTCATTTTAAAATCACTTTGAAAATATCTCTCAAAACATATTTGTTTGAGTCAAAATTCAAGCAAATTAACAGTACATAAAAATAGAATTAAATCAAGTAGCACGTAAAATAGAAAAGGATACACAAGTACTGCCCAAGAACATATCAAGGGTGAATCAAGTATGTTTGCCTTCGGCACTACACCAAACATGTCGCCTCCAACTCTCACCATTTTGGTAGCTCGAGTTCTACCCAAGTACTTTTCCCGTACACCCCCTTGACCGCAAAACCTCCTTGTTGGCTAGAAGGTACTAAGAGACCAAGATAGCCAAAACTTGGTGACCAAGCCCACTGCTGGCTCAGCCGAGATCAACTACCAAGGCCAGGCCCCAAATCATGCACAAGTATAACATGCACAAGCACACTTTGAATTTAACAAGAACAAGTACTGCCGATGTGATAAAGTACATCATCGGGCTTATATCAAGTATAATATCAAGTCATGAAATAACAAGTGATAACATTGACCTTAGTCAATACCTGTACAAAAGGCTCACTCCGGCGATCATATTTTTCATATAGATAACATAAAATAAAGTTTGCCGAGGTATCAAACGTTAGTATAACAAAGGTTCATTGAAGTCACAAGAAAATCACGTAATTTTGTAAAACCATGGTTAATAAATAAAAGTGAGTTTTAGGACACTCACAGGCACATTAGAGTTTATAGGTTCTTCAAATGTTCACTCCTTTGTCATTCAGAGAACCATCCCACCTGGTCTTAAAGGTTAATCGTCTAATTACTAAGGGCAAGCTTGTCGAAATATCAATACTAAAGGACTGTGCAATTGACTTGCCTATCTAGTGTAAAAGAGAAAATAAGAGTGGTGGACCCATTGCTGAGACACTTTACTGAATAACCCCAACTAAATTGAAGGAATTGAAGGTCTAGTCGTAAGAAGGTAGAAAGAGCAATTTACTCAACCTAAGGGAACCATGATGTTTTTTAAGTTTAACCTGCAGTGTGAAAGGTTGAATTTTGACTGTAAAATATCCTTTTCAAGATCTCTAATTTCAGGATGTGAAAAGGTTATGGAACCAATGGAAGTTAAGACCATAGAGACATGAAAACAATCTAAAGATACAATGGGCATACGTTGTTTCAAGGGTTAACCTGATATGATTGAAGGATGCACATATAAGATAATTACGAAGTCAACATCCCAAATTTTTTCAACATTATTTGAACTTATTGTAACAACCCAATACAGAATAGTAATCATGTATAGATTTTAATAAGTAGAATTAAGATTTACTCTGAAAAGATTAGTAATTGGGGGGGATATGTCACGATTTACATATCTCCGTTAATAGAATTCATTTTAAGAAATCATTAGAAAGGGAACATAGAAAGGTGATGCATTGAACTTTCAATTTGGAGCGAAGAAATATCAGAATTTGCAATGAGTACCTTGAGTTAAAGAAATATCAACCGGACCTAGAACATGTCATACAACATGAAGAGTTAGAGTTACGAGATGATCTCTTATACAAAGAAAAACCGATAAAAATATTGGAACGAGAGACAAAGATACTAAGAAATAAAGAGATACCCCTGGTGAAAGTATTATGGCAACGTCAAGAAATAGAAGAAGCAACATGGGAACCGAAAAAGGAAATGTGCGCACAGTGCCCCGAGCTCTTCCTAAACTTAGGTGAGAATTTCGAGGACGAAATTCTTTCAAGGAGGGAGGAATGTGAAGGCTCGTGCTCGTTACCAATTTATTAAATACTAGTGATTTTATTATTTAATTATTTAGTGAAGTTATTTATATAACTACTAAAGTTAGGAGACATTGTAACCTTAGTGCTAGATTACACAAAATTAGTGATTAGATTTGTATACTTGAAGGATTAGCACTCAACAGTGACCATAAAAGTAGCTTACCGATGCCTTGGTTGACACAAGGATACTTAGGTTTGATTTCATCAATTGTTTATTCATTTATTTATTTACATTTTAATAATGTTGTTAAAGTTAATTTGGAAATCGGTAGAAGCTTTAAAAGAAATGGAAGGAGTTAACTCAAGGTTGGAGCCAAAAAATGAGGTGGGAAATGCAAGCAAGAGCTGTCCAAATTCCGAAGGGTTGAAGGTGAAATAAATTGTAGACTCAAGCTACTACGTAGCTGCATTACTAAGCCAAGAAAACAAAATCAAAAGAAAGAAAGAACAAGAGGAAAACCAGCTGGAGCTTGGAGATTGAGAATGAAAATTTTAAACATGAGGTGGCGTAATTTTGGAGAATAAGTGATGAACCAAGTTGGTCGTGAAGTTCCTTGCAGATTATAGCTGTGAAAAAGTGAAGAACAGCAACGGAAAAGCTAGAGAAACACCAGGAGTGAAGAAAAAAAATAAAAGAGAGGACAACCTAAAAACAAAGCTTGAAAACTTGAAGACAGCTTGGATTTTAGGTAAAAAAAAAAAATTGATGCTTTGGAAACCACTTCTTGGAAAGGATTGGGGCCTTGACTTGGCAAGCTAAACTTGTAAGGTAATAAGGGGAGTAACGTAGCGAAAAATTTAAAAATTTATTACCTTAGCCATAGATCTCTTTGATGTAATCTATACGATAAAGGGTGTTTAGCACAAATACCTCAAATATAGAAGGTTTCTATGTTTCAAAGGGCAGAATCCTATTCGATGAAGGTGTTGATCTACTATGAAAAGCCCTCCAAGTGTCGAGCCTCCAACGGTATCCACACGAACATGATCTTTAGGAACCTTTGGGGTTGCTTGCCTTGCCTTTTGAGTGCTAGCTCCCTTGAATTTCATGAAGAACACAAGAACAAGAAGAGGAAGAAGACAAAACCCTAACCCTTAGGGAGAAGAGGGTGTGGCGTTTTTTCTTGGGAGAAAAACATGCCTCTCTCAAATTTTCTCTCTCTAAATTTTATCTTGTATTTCATCAATCTATCAAGAGTCAAGGCATTGACTAATTTATAGATGTAGTATCCTAGTCTTTAAGGAAACAAGAGCAATTGGAAACCAAAAAGGTTTAGGAAGCTTACCTTAAGCTAACCCTATTCCTTTAGGAAACCTATTCCAAAAGGAAACCAAATAGCTTCTTAATTCCTTTTAGGAAACTAATTTCCATCAAGACTTAGAATATTTATAAATAAGTCCTTTAAGTTAATTTATCACATAAATTAACCCCATAAGTATCTTATACCTATCTTAATAACAATTTAATCCAAAGACCATGTTCTTATTGTGTGTGACCCATTAGGTTCCATTCACGTTGGCAATAAGTACAAATTATAACTCATTAATTAAATAATTAATGAAGAGCTAGATAAATTAAACACTTTAATTTATCATTAATTCACTAATTAATTAATTTGCACTTATAGATCATGAGTGGAGTCTAGCAATGCATCATAACCACCCAAGTGAATAGGAAATTCATATGGTAGACTACACATATCAATGACAATGTTATCGTGTAATTAATATCCTTTCACCACACTATATCCCAATTAGTCTAAGAGTGTACTGCGCACTCTTTAAATGACTAATTAACGATTTCTTGTTCTTGAAATATAACTTTCCATAAAAGTATAACCTTGAAACTCTTTCAAGTCATACTTTCACTTTTGCGCAAAATATTCTTTAAGTCATATTTCAACAAGTGGCCAATCCGGGATATACTTTCCTTTAATAAGGAGTGGTGAATCCTATATCGATTACTCACTATCCTTCCATGTTTCATACTATACCCAATCTCTACCGTATGGGCTACTCTTTTACGAGCACCAAGCAATAGAGTCAAAGCATAGCAATCCACATTCAAGATACCATGGTAATCTCAAGTCTAAGGATCACTTACACCATTGCCATTAAGAGTATAATTCATTAGCACTATGAATAGTAACTCTTGGCGGATCAATCCAATGGACTTGTTCTCTAACAAGTATCCACATACCAGCTTAGGTGACACACACCATAGTTGACGAGATCAACTACTACTTACCATAAGTAGAGGCAAAGTATGTGCTAGTCTTCCCATATTAATGATGTCTAATCTCATTAATACTACGACTAGGGATATTTAATAATATAACTTAATGTGTAATAAGAGTCTCATCATTGTAACTCTTACAATCTCTTATACACAGTTAATATTCTATGGACTTTATTAAATAAATAAGTAATATTAATAAAAAGTATTAAATGACAAAGAAAATGCCACATATATAAGTATAACACGAAATAAGCGTAATATAAAAAAAATTCAAAAAACCAACTTGATTTTAGGGCATACACTAACAAAACTAGCATCCCTACATGCAATAATATCACAAGAATTTCTGGGAATGGAGGGTTGAAGGATTAAGAAGAAACTAGGGAAAGAAATGAAGTCTTGTGAGCAAGTTAAAGGTAAGTTAGGATGTAATGTCATTATTTATGGTTTCTTGTTTACTTGTATGTGTTATTTAGTTAAGAAAGGATCATAATAACCCATTGAAAGCCTCATATCTACTGATTTGCAAAGTAAAAATTCAAGTAGAAGCAAGGAAAATTATAGCTAGGAGGATTACACCTAAGTAAACCAGTGTGTCCAAGTAGCTTGGAGCAGTCTTGGAAAAATGGCCATAACTTGATGTAGAGAACTCGAAATTGATTATCGTTTGTCATGTTAGAAACTAAACTCAATGATCTTTCCAATGGTATAAAATTAGGTTCCAAATCTTCATGACTGGACACTAGAATTTCTTGGAAGTTGACTGAAAATCTGAGCCTGCACAAGCAGGTTCGGCGAGATTCCAAATTTTAAGTCAATTTTGAACATGATCAAGTCCAGATATGAAGTTGAGTTCTACATGAGAATTTTAATGCTTGGGTTTTAGTTGTAGTTCTGTAAATTTTAAGTTCATGTGAATTATATTCTAAGAGATATGCTGCGCAAAACTTTAGCACTTGTATGGACTTGGAGAAGTTGTTGGTAGGTTCTTGGTTTCCTGTGTGCGTGTGAATGTATATAAGTTGGTAAAGAACATGAATTAAATTATAAGATAATATACTTACTTATTTGGAATAGATAATAATAGACTAGACGCCAAGAGGTTTGTAGTTGGAAAAGCTTGAACCCATGAATACTTGAACAACAGTCATGCTGGACCAGTTTTAGTAAAACTTTCATAACCTAGTATAGATAGCTTGGATTTGAATGATTCTTGTTGTTTTAGAAACTAGATTAATGGGGCTTTAAAATGGTGTAAAGAATGCATTGCGGTTCATTGTAGATTAATCGCAGAAAGTTTGCAAATTGAGCTGAAAATTTGATTCTGCATAAACAGTATTGATGTTGAGCTAAATTGGGGGCTGATTTTGAACTTGTTCTGGTTGGAATTTGAGTTGATCTTCACGAAAATTGTAGTCCTAAAAACTTAATTTCAAAATACATAACCTCAATTCCCTGGTTCTCGATGGATTGACCCCAGCAATGGCATGAATTTGGCTAAAAACTAACCTTGCACAAACAAGGTTGGTGAAGCACTAGGTTGTGGACCGATTTTGGAATTATTTTTGCTAGAATTTGACATGGCACTCTTCATAAAAGTTTTAGTCCTTGAAATATAGTTTCTATCCATATAATCACTTTTCTCATACAACATATCAATTGGAAGTTATGTCCTGTTGAATACCTATTTGGTAAACCTGAAAACATGGGTTAACAAGGAAAGAATGGATTTGAGATGGCAATTTGATCGGGTTGCAATTGGAACCTGTTAGTGTATGCCCTAAAACCAAGTTAGTTTTTGGAATTTTTTATATTATGCTTATTTCATGTTATACTTATATATGTGGCATTTTCTTTGTCATTTAATACTAGTTATTTACATTACTTGTTTATTTGACAAAGTCCATAGGATATAAACTGTGTATAAGAGATTGTAAGAGTTACAGTGATGAGACTCTTATTGCACATAAAGTTATATTCTTAAATATCCTTAGTCGTAGTATTAATGAGATTATACATCATTAATATAGGAAGACAAGCACACACTTTGCCTCTACTTATGGTAAGTAGTAGTTGATCTCGTCAACTATGGTGTGTGACACCTAAGCTGGTATGTGGATGCTTGTTAGAGAACAAGTCCATTGGATTGATCCGCCGAGAGTTACTATTCATAGTGCTAATGAATTATACTCTTAATGGCAATGGTGTAAGTGATCCTTAGACTTGAGATTACCATAGTATCTTGAGTGTGGATTGCTATGCTTTGACTCTATTGCTCGGTGCTCGTAAAAGAGTAGCCCATACGATAGAGAATGGGTATAGTATGAAGCATGGAAGGATAGTGAGTACTCAATATAGGATTCATCACTCCTTATTATAGGAGAGTATATCCCGGATTGGCCACTTGTTGAAATATAACTTAAAGAATCTTTTGTGCAAAAGTGAAAGTATGACTTGAAAGAGTTTCAAGGTTATACTTTTATGGAGTTATATTTTGGGAACAAGAAATCATTAATTAGGCATTTAAAGAGTGCGCACTACACTCTTGGACTAATTGGGATATAGTGTGGTGAAAGGATATTAATTACACAATAACATTGTCATTTATAGGTGTAGTCTACCATATGACTTTCCTATTCACTTGGGTGGTCATGATGCATTGCTAGATGCCACTCATGATCTATAAGTGCAAATTAATTAATTAGTAAATTAATGATAAATTAAAGTGTTTAACATATCTAGCTCTTAATTAGTTAATTAATGAGTTATAATTTGTACTTATTGCCAACATGAATGGAACCTAATGGGTCACACACAATAAGAACATGGTCTTTGGGTTAAATTGTTATTAAGATAAGTATAAGATAATTATGGGGTTAATTTATGTGATAAATTAACTTAAAGGACTTAATTATAAATATTCTAAGTCTTGATGGAAATTAGTTTCCTAAAAGGAATTAATAAGCTATTTGGTTTCCTTTCAGAATAGGTTTTCTAAAGGAATAGGATTAGCTTAAGGCAAGCTTCCTAATCCTTCTTGGTTTCCAATTGCTCTTGTTTCCTTAAAGACTAGAATACTACATCTATAAATAATTCCATGCATTGACTCTTGAAAGATTGATAAAACATAACACAAAATTTAGAGAGAGAAAAATTGAGAGCTTGGTGGCGGTTTTTCTCTCCAAGAAAAACGCACACCTCCTTCCCTAATTGTTAGGTTTTCAACTTCTTTCTTCTTCTTGTGTTCTTCATAAATCATTCAAGGGAGCTAGCACTCAAAAAGTAAGGCAAGCAAACCCAAAGGTTCCTAAAGATCATGTTCATGTGGATACCGTTGGAGGCTCGACACTTGGAGGGCTTTTCATGGTAGATCAACACCTTCATCGAATAGTATCTTGCCCTTTGAATCATAGAAACCTTCTATGCTTGAGGTATTTGTGCTAAACATCCTATAATCATATAGATTATATCAAAGAGATCCATGGCTAAGGTAATAAAATTTTAAATTTTTCGCTACGTGACTCCCCTTATTACCTTGCAAAACCGAAATTTGGTGTCTGAATGGAAAATGTTCCAAATTAAGTCTAGTTTATAGTGATATTGAGCTTGTGAAATTTGGTTGAGTGAAAACAAAATTAGGCTCTTGCTTGGTAAATATTAAGTTTTAATAATTTGTACACTTGCTTTAACGTAACAATTAAGCAACTTATTTCTCAATTATAGGTTCTTTGAAACCTCAAAGAATGGACATGTGAAGGACTTGGGGAAACCTTAAAAGTTACCGGTGAGTGTCCTAAAAACTCCCTTTTATTTACTAACCTTGGTTTTACGAAAATTACGTGATTTTCTTGCGACTTCAATGAACCTTTGTTTATACTAATGTTTGACACCTCGACAAACTTTATATTATGTTATCCATTTGAAAAATATGATCGCCGGGGTTAGCCTTTTGCACATGTATTAACTAAGGTCAATGTTATCACTTGTTATTTCATGACTTGACATTATACTTGATATAAGTCCGGTGGTGTACTTTATCACACCGGCACTACTTATACTTGTTAAATTCAAAGTATGCCTGTGCATGTTATACTTGTGCATGATTTGGGGCCCGGCCTTGGTAGTTGATCTTGGCTAAGCCGGCAGCGGGCTTGGTCACCAAGTTTTGGCTATCTTGGTCTCTCACTTTCCGGCCAGCAAGGATGTTTTGCGATCAAGGGGGTGTACGGGAAAAGTACTTGGGTAGAACTCGAGCTACCAAAATGGTGAGAGCCGGAGGCGACATGTTTGGTGTAGTGCTGGAGGCAAACATACTTGATTCGCCCTTGATATATTCTTGGGTGGTACTTGTGTATCCTTTTCTGTTTTACGAGGTACTTGATTTAATTCTATTTTTACATACCATCAATTCGCTCGAATTTTTATTCAAACAAATATGTTTTGAGAGATATTTTCAACGTGATTTTAAAATGGACCTCATTGGGCTATAACCTCACCCTTCGTTAAACTTGTTTTCCTTACAGGTACTTAACCCATGGGAAATAGGGCAAGAAGTGAAAAGATAGGATTTTCTTTTGTTTAGGACTAGCCGTCAAATAAATATAATTTGAGATTCAAGTAGTTTGAATGTTGTAATTATTTTTGAAGATATATGTAACTTTTAGCAATTGATTATATTTCTAGTATATGACTATTTGTACTTGAATCTTGGCGCGAGCCAAGCAGGCGTCCTGATCAGGGTTCTGGAGTAGGACCTGGTTGGGGGCGTCATAGGTGAATGTGAGACTCCAACGTTCCACATCGACAAAGAGAAAGGAAAATTGATAATATATAATATCCTGCGTTTGGAATACTAAATAACTTGGCTTAAACATTTTGAGCCCATGGTTTAAAAAAGCTCAAAAGTTATTGGGGCAGCCCAGAATTGGGATGTTAGAATTGGTATCAGAGTGAATCTCATGTGGTCTCTACATGGGGTAAGACTGGGCCTATGGTATTTGGGCTGTGACTACGCAAGAAAGTGGAGGAACTAAGTGCTGTGCGGAGCTAAGTGCTACGTCGACTTAAGGGTGGGAGCCACCTCTAGAGCCCGTACGAGCCACCTTTAGAATCTGATACAACCAATTAGACAGTTCGGATTATGATATCGGTTGGGCTTTGCGAGGACGCAAAGGCCTAAAGGAAGGGTGAATGTGAGACTCCAACGTTCCACATCGACAGAGAGAAAGGAAAATTGATAATATATAATATCCTGCATTTGGAATACTAAATAACTTGGCTTAAGCATTTTGAGCACGTGGTTTAAAAAAGCTCAAAAGTTATTAGGGCAGCCCAGACTCGAGATGTTACAATAGCATTAATGAGATTGGATATCATTAATGCGGATAGACTAGCACATACTTTGCCTCTACTTATGGCAAGTAGTAGTTGATCTCATTGGCTATGGTGTGTGTGACACCTAAGCAGGTATGTGGATGCTTGTTTGAGAACAAGTTCATTGGATTGATCCGCCTAGAGTTTTCAACTATAGTGCCAATGGTTGAACTCTTAATGGAAACGGTGTAAGTGATCCTTTGACTTGATATTACCATAGTATCTTGAGTGTGGATTGCTATACTTTGACTCTATTTCTCGGTGCTCGTAGCCCATAGGTTAGAGATTGGGTATAGTTTGAAGCATAGAAAAATAGTGAGTAATCAATATAGGATTCACCACTCCTGAATAGGAGAGTATATCCCTTTATGGTCACTTGTTGGAAATATTAACTCATAAATCTTCTACAGAAGTGATAGTATAACTTGGAAGTAGTTTCAAAGTTATACAGCATGGAGAGTTATATTTCTGGAACAAGAAAATATAAATTAGTCATTTAAAAGTATGCACTATACTTTTTAGACTAATTGGGATATAATGTGGTGAAAGGATATTAATTATATAGTAACATTATCAATGATGAATATGGTCTACCATATGACTTTCCTATTCACTTGGGTGGTCATCATGCATTGCTAGATGCCACTCATGATCTATAAGTACGAATTAATTTATTGTGAATTAATGATAAATTAAAGTGTTTAATTTATCTAGCTCTTAATTAATTAATTAAAGAGTTATAATATGTACTTATTGCCAACATGAATGGAACCTAATGGGTCACACATATAACGAACATAATCTTTGGGTAAAATATAATTAAGATAAGAATGAGATACTTACGGGGTTAATTTATAAGATAAATTAACTTAAAGGACTTATTTATAAATATTTTAAATCTTGTAGGAAATTAGTTTCCTAAAAGAAATAAAGTAACCAATTGGTTTCCTTATGGAATAGAATTCCTAAAGGAGAAGGATTAGGTTAAGGTAAGTTACCTAAACCTTCTTGGTTTCCAATTAGCTTTATTTCCTAAAATACCAGAATACTTCCTCTATAAATAGGTTCATGCTTTGACTCTTAAATAATTATTGCAACACAAAAGAAAACTAGTGAGAGAAAAATTACAAGAAGGAAAAATCGCCACCCTTTCTCTCTCTTGTGTGGTGCCTTTTCCTCTCTCTCTTCTTCCTAATTGTTAGGCTTTTTTTCTTTTGCTTGTGCTCTTAAATAATTCAAGGGAGCTAGCACTCAAAAGTCAAAGCAAACAAGCCTTCAAAGGTTCCCAAAGAAGTTGTTCGTGTGGATATCTTTAGAGGCTCTATGCTTGAATGGCTTTTTCGTGGTTGATTTAACCTCTTCATCGAAGGATCTTTGCCATATAAGTATGGAAATCTTCTATGCTTGAGGTAATCTTCGTGCAAACCCCCTTAATAATCATATAGAAATATCAAAGAGATCCATGGTTAAGGTAATAAATTTTTATTTTTCCGCTGCGTTACCTATGTTATTACCTTACACAGTCTTAGTCTTGCGGTTTTTTCCGGTGGGAAATATTTGTTCAAAAATGCTTTGGAAAGGTCCATCCAAGTAGCAAAGGTATTTGGTGGGCATGCTTGTAGGCATTGCTTGGCTTTGTCTCTCAAGGAGAATAGAAATAGTCTAAGCCTTATGGCATCTTCGAAAACACCATTTAGTTTTATTGTGTCACAAATTTCCATAAAATTAGCCAAGTGAGAGTGTGGATCTTCATTAGCATTACTACCAAATTCATTTTGTTGAACCATTTGTGTTAATCCCGGCTTAAGTTTAAAGTTATTTGCATTTACCGGTGGTCTTATTATGCTTGTGTGAGAATTGGTTGGATCCGGCATAGTAAAATCTCTTAAAGAACGAGTTTAAGGATTAGGATTTTAGTTTACTATTTCCATGGCTACCTCTTGTTGAGTTTGTGGTTGAGGTGGACTTGAAGTTTTACCAATCTCCTCCACCTTTGCTTATTCTTCTTGCCTTAGTCTCCTTGCCTTCCTTGCGGTTCTTTCAATTTCTAGATCAAATGGAAGCACCACCCTTAAGCTTCTATGCATACACCTACAAAACAAAGGAAAAATAGTTATTTACAAATGAATAAATTCAAAGTTTAGATTAATAAAGTTAGTTTCAGATCTAATATTGCCTTGATTCCCCAGCAACGGTGCCAAAAAACTTGACGTGGTGTAGATTAGGTATAGTAAATATGAACAAATACACACAAATCAAGTAATAAAAACCTGATCTCCCTACTTAGTTTGCAAGTGCACAACTCTATTGTAGTATTTGGAGTATTAGGTGTCGAATCTCACAAGGAATCAAATATGTGCAACTACTAAAGCTTTTTCACTAACTTTTATTATCTAAATGCAATAAAAATTAAAGTGTGATGGGGTCCCTTCAATAGAATAGGTAAATGATTAAGAACTTTTGTAGAATCCAAGCAAAGAAGCCTAGAACTTAGAGAATCTACTAATGAATCATGCACGAATGACTTGCTAATTATTACCTTGTCTTGTTTTGAATCCAATTCCATATATGTCATAACTAGATCTCTCTATGAAATGACAAGATTTCAACTATTCTCATGATGAAACCTTATGAAAACATGATTTGTATTGATTCACTTAAGCATTTATTATTCTCATATGAACTACTTAAGCATTACTTGTTCATTTTCCATTGATACATGCATTTCTCAATGTCAAGTAACAACTAAATGACTCATTTAAGTTGGCCAAGCAAAAACAAGTGTTAAAAATTGAACAAATACACAAACAAATGCAAGTCGTGTTTGTTGATTCGTTAGTTTCATCTATATTCTAGAGGAAGCTTTTAGTTCAACATGGTTAGTGAAACAGCTAGAATTTCAACTTCAAAGCAAGAATTCATGGCAACAAATGAAAGTAAAAGAGATAGATTTTAGGAATTGCTCAGCCAAATTGGAATAAGATTCTATTCTTCTTCACCTTGAAAAGTTGCATTACAAAGTTCTCCTTACAATGATCCTCACTATTCTATTGAAGGATGAAGAGAATTCTTTTAATTCTCTACCAAGTTTAATGTAAAACTAAGCTAACCACTACTTTCTAATACAAAAACTTGTTCTTCAAGTCATTTTTCCACTTGCAATTGCATTTAATGCATGGAAACGATAAGATTTGCTTAGAGATTCCAAACTTGTACAAAAGGCTTGATTTATGTTCCCAATGAAATCTCCTACTTGCAAAACCCTATCTTTTCCAGAAAATGTCTGCAAAAACAGCTGGAAGAAGATACAAATTAAAGCCCTAGAAAAGCGGCTGCCGACTTACGATCTGCAGGTGGTGATCTGCGGGTGGCAACCTGTGGATCACTCCTTGCAGTCTCCACTTGATTTTCTAATTTCTGCTGAGCTGTAATCCATGTGTGAAAGCATTTTCCATATATTTTCATGCATTTTGATGAAGAATTGGATTTTTTCATTTTTTTTGCATAATTATTTCTTCAAATTGTTCATCCAACCTAACTCCTTGAATCACAGTTGAATTTCATTTTCCTTGAATCCACTTGATCCAAACTGAGTTTAAGTGTGATGAACCCGCAATGTTGTACAAGAATTGTGCAGTAATTTGCTCAAAATAAAAATTCTGCCTCAAAAACCCTAATTCCAGAAAAAACCCTAATTCTTATAAAAATTGGAAAATGAGTCATTTGTAACTAAAATCACTATAATTATACTCAAAAAACTTCCAAAACATATAATAAAATATATAATAATATTGATAAATTTTTTACTTATCAAACTAGCTATATCTTTATATAATTATTTCCCTTTTACTTAGTATGATGAGTATTAGAAAGATTAAAAGGAATTGAATAATGCCTATTTGCTTTATCTTGCAGAATTACATTCAACAATGTGGCATTTGTTATTTCAATACTAAAATCATTATTTTATCTCTTGATTTTCTAATTGCTAGAGAACAAGCAATAATTCAAGTGGGGGGGGGGGGAGTTTGATAAGTAACAATTTTTTGGACTTTTTTTTTTTGAGATTTTACATTTTAACATATGTTTAACTTGTTTTGATAAACTGACATTATGCATAAGCCTTAAAGGGAATGCCACTTAGGGAATCCCAGTTTAGAAATAAGCCAACCTTATTTCCTGTGGGTACATAACCCTTTTATAGGAATTACACGTTTAAATTTTAGTAAATATTTTGGTGGGTGAGACCCTAGGTAAGGTAATTTGACCGAGTAACATTTTTGCATCAGAATGAGCGGCCCATGACGTATCAAGCAAATGTTGACAGTCCCACCCAAAGTCCGAAAGTGGCCGGAGCTTTTCCTGCCCAGTGAGATCAATCAAGTAGTCGCCTTTTTAGGACCCATTGGTGACTTCAATGAAATAGAGACAAAAGGATGCTTGGTAGAAACTCTGATTCATCTATGGGACCCTGACTATTTAGCATTTAGGATCAGAGATAAAGAACTGACCCTAACAGTTGAAGAGGTTGCTGGCTTACTTCATTTACCAGTGGAACAAATGACCATGATCTTTCCATTTGTTTTCGGTAAAGCCAAGTTCTACCGTTTTCAGGGTTAAAGGAGTCTACAGTCCAAGGGTCAGATTAGAATATAAGTGTGAAATTCCTGTTTGATAGGTTTGCAGATAAAGATGGATTTGACAAGGATTGGGAGGACTTCACACTTGCATCCAAGATAGCATAGGGCAGACAAGAGACCTTGGGTATACGAGTTTGTCATGGCAGGAATTTACCCATTTTCAAGAGAGGACAAGAACATCAGCTTCAAGATAACCAAGCTCATGTTCGACCTCTTTTTAGGAATCGGGGGTCAAAAGACTTCCATAGCACCAACTATGTTAGCGACATATTCATTGTCTGCACCAACTATTAGGGAGGAACAAACTTCTTTCATGCATCTAATAGAATTTTGTACATTTGGATGATAGAACACTTCAAGAGGCACCTATCTATCCCCAATAACTTGCCATTGATTGGATATAATTGGGCATTCACATATCATAGAAAGGTTGATAAAAATAGCCTAATGAGAACAGCATCAAAATGCCAGGATTTTTTGATGACGATGCTAGATCAAAAGATTTAGTGGGTTTGGACTAGATGGATTGTATCAAACTAGCTCTTCACACTAAGCTGGCCGATTTTATACTATTGTTGGGAACTCAGGGCATCACAATTTACACCTCAAAAAGGTTTCTTCGACAACTGGGGCGCAACTATGGGTTACCACTGACACCTGATTTAGCAGATTTCATAATCACTTTTGACAAGGGAATTTGTCCCATTGATATTTCTGGAAGGTTAGTACTTGTGAAAGCCTAGGAAAGTCAATATACACATTTAAATCTCTCGTTTGATGTGAAGAACAAGGTTGCCACTGAAACCATTTCACAATATGAGACTTAGACAAAAAATCAGCACTTTAAATAAACAAACCTTCATTGGTCCAGTTGAGGAGAATATCCGTTTGAGAGCCTTGCTAAACATAAAAGATCAGGAATTGATACAAGAGAAACAGATTTAAAAGAAGTACAATGAGGCATATGAGTTTGTCAAACAGCTTTATACAGAAGCAAAATAGGAACAACCTAAGAAGAAAAGGAAATGTTTGGTAGGCTGAAAGTGGTATTAATCACATGATGAACACGTACTCTTGGGAACTGGACCGCAGCAAAGTTCAGTGCCTATTAGACTAGCTGAAGAGGGTTTTAGATTATGTAGGAGAGCTAACGAAATAATTTACTCTTTTGCTTGATTGTATTGGATTGATGCTAAAAGTAGTGAAGTGCTTTCCTTTTAATGCTCAAATTGTACGAAAGTTGATTGGAGTAATGAAAAATTTATCTATTTCCAAGCCAAAATTCATCCTGCTCTAATATGAAGGGGGGTCTCATCCTAAAGGATTACATCCCATGTTAAGCCTACCATTGGCATAATAAGAGCTCCCCTAGGACATACATCTGAATTATTTACACACTTGCTAACTTTAGTCTTTTACTTTCTCTTTGAACAATAAAAATTGACAGTGATAATAATGAAAGTGTAGACACCAAATTTTGACACACTATTTATTTTCAAACATGGGGGGGCATGTTTGCACTTTTGTGACAAATTTTAATTTTTCAATAATTTGGGGGACAAAATAGTAATTTTATCTGTAAATATTTTTCTAACAATTTTTGGGGGTTTTAAATTCATATTTTTACTTTTATATGAATTTATTAATTTCTTATGATTTTTCTAGATTTAATTAGTATTTTTTATATTTTTACCAGCATAAGGGCAAAATGGTAATTTCGTCTCGCGAATACCTATTTTAGCTCATTTTAAGTTCCAAATTCATTTTTCAAATTCTTGAGGCATGTTTCTGAATTTTCTTAATTTTTTTTAGGCCAATAGTTATATTTCTTCTAATTTTCATTGCCCAATGGCAAAATCGTCATTTTACAAATTAAATTTATTTTTCACCAATTTTGAGTCGAAAATGTATTTTCCAGTGTTTTAAGCTTATTTTTAGTTTTTGGTAATTTTTTGAGGCCAATAATTATTTTTTTGTGAATTTTCATTGCGCAAGGGCAAAATCGTCATTTTACAAATTAAATTCATTTTTCACCAATTTTGAGTCAAAAATGCATTTTCAAGTGTTTTAAGCTTATTTGTAATTTTTGATAATTTTTTCAGAGGACGATTACTATTTTTTCTGTGAATTTTCATTGCCTAAGGGCAAAATTGTCATTTTACAAATTAAATTCATTTTTCATCAAATTTTGAGTAAAAAATGCATTTTCTAGTGTTTTAAGCTTATTTGTAATTTTTGATAATTTTTTTGAGGTCAATAGCTATTTTTCTGTGAATTTTCGTCTATCCAAGGGCAAAATTGTCATTTCACATCCCAAACTCATTTTTACCTAATTTTTGGATCCCAAATTCGCTTTTAAGTTTTAAGCATGTTTCTAAGTTTCTAATTTTTTCTCAGAGTGAATTAGTGTTAATGAATTTATTATTTACATTTTTCTTGAATTTTTTTCATTATTGTGAAAGAATAAATTTTTAAAGGATAAAGTTGTAATTTTGTAGTCAAGGGTATTTTGGTCTTTTAACATTTCTTGGAGGTTAAGACTTGTGCAGTATAAATACCCACTTAGGGATTAAAAAAAGAGAAAAAATAGAAAACCCTAAAAACATCTTTTGATTTTTACCCTAAAGGATCAAACACACACACTATACACCTAAATACACACTAGCCGCCACCTTTTTTTCTTGGTTACTGTTCCTCGTTTTTCTTCCGATATCCATTACTGTTCATCTTCTGCAGGCTTCAAGAGTCGTTTCTTCACAGCTCCATTCACTGTTCATCTTCATCCTCAAGAAGATAATCTACTGTTCAGCGTCATCTTCATGTTTCAAGAGGTAATTTCTTAGTTCTTTTTCTTTATTTTGATTTTTTGATTTTTTTTCTTTTTTTCTATTTTTGCTATGTAAATCTGATTATAGTTTGGGATTTTAGTTTTTGTTTTTTTTTGGATTTTGCTGGATGTTCTTTTTTCTGGGTTATTGTGTTTCTCCTTCTGGTTTTCTTCTGCCCGTTTCTTCATTCTCCACCGCCACCTTCTTCCATGAATACCCAAAATCCTCAACCTTTCTTCAATCACCACCGGATCACCTGCACAGAACAGGCCCCAACACTGATTCACACCACCGCTGCCAGCCATCTAAACCGCCACAAATCCACTAGACAATTGCACAGACACAAACAATCCCCAAATTTTCAAACTCCCAGCAACCTCCATACCCATGCTCTCCACTGTCTCACTGCCTAACTAGCAATTCACCATCAAAACCTCCCCTGTTACCACCTTCCAACAACCACCGTTCAATCTTCTCCTCCAATCCCCCCACCAACAGCCATAACAATAACCAAACAAACACAACAGGCCACTCAAAATCACTGAATTCGGCAACCAATACCAAGCTACCCATGGATCAATTAGCCTTCAAACTCCCAATTCAATCAAGACAACTCTCACCGAATATCACCCAGGAACCCCCAATTACAAAATTGTAGCCAACAACTGCCCAAGCCACGCAACCAATTGCAGCGTCTCTATCACCAAATCACCTGCAAAAACACAACATCATCACCAAGGCCCAAACTCACCTAGCAGCTTCCATACCTTAAACCACCCGTACCCACGCATAATCAACCATCAGACCACCAGTTACCAACCATAGCCCCTCAAACATCTGTGACAAATTCACCATGGAAGACGAAAACAAAAACAGTCCAACCGCCCAACCAGTCACAATCATCATCTCATCCACAAGCCCACGGCCAAACCCAGCACCAATCAAGCCTTCACCACATCTCACCTGCATAAAAAACCAATAAAACAGCACACGAAAAAAAAAAAAAAACCAAAACCACATCCTCAATATCACAATTACACCATCACACCTCCTCTCCCCTGCTTCAATCGAGGGACCAATCTGGAAATTTGCTTCGCTTTTTTTTTAGAGGGAAAGAAGAGAGAAAGAAATAGAGGGAGAGTGAGACGGAGAGATGGAGAATGAGAGAGCAAGAATGAGAAAGATAGGAAAAGAGAAAAGGCACACACAGAAAGAAGAAAAAGGCATAGAAAGAAGGAGAAACTGGTATAGATAATTGAGACCGGTGAGAGAAAGAAAAAAAAAAGGGAGAAAAGAAAAAAAAGAAACAAAGAGAAAACAGGATAGAACCGAGAAAAGGGAGAACACGTCAGAGAACAAAGGCAACTTAGGTTGAAGAAGACGACTTGAGGCTTTAATTTGGGTTTGACAGCTTTCTGTAGCTGTTGCACACTTTTGTTTAAAAAAAAAAAAAGAATCTGGTAGGGGAAGTCTTTGGTTTCAATTACAATTTGTGGGTGATGGGTTCTATAAGAATCTGACGTGGTGTTTTGATGATTAGCCGAATGTGAATGATGGAATTGGGGGTGGGCCTAACATTTTGTTTTCATTATTTGCGTTTGTTAGTTTAGTTATTTTTTTATTAGTTTCTTATTTGGGGCTTAGTTTAGCTTTAATAACTAATTGAGTTAACTACCTGTTTTTATTAATCAAATTCATTTGGTTCATTAATTTATTTTATTTCAGCAATTTATTTTTCTATATTCATTGTTCTAGAATTTATTAGTTATGCCATTAGTAATCGATCCTTAATTCTTGCATAATTAACCCCTCTCGGTTCTAACCTTTACTAATTGGCTCCAGTTTACTCTACTTTTTATTTTTATTTTTCCCTTTTAAACTTGCTATAATTTACATTTTTTTTAATGTGTTAGTATTTCGTATTTTACTCTTTACTTTATTAAATAGTTGTCCCTTTAACTTGTGTGTTCGTTTTTAAGCTTTTGTACCGGGTCTTCAAAAAGGTATTTTTCGTTACCTTTTAATTGCTTCTTTATGTGCTCCAACGTGCTCTAATGTAATATTTTATGCATCTTTTATGCGTTTCCTATTTTATGCACTTTTGCGTAATTACTTATTTTGTGTTATTTAATTTTAAATTTTATTATTTTGACGAAAAATGTAATATTCTTGTATTTAACTAGCCAATGTAATAATCAGATTATTTTCTTTTTACATTGTTTACAAATATTTTTGTATAATTAGATAGCGAGTGTAATAGATAGGGTATTTTTAAATTTCCCCCTTTAATTGTAAATCAAGCCTCCTGGTGTAATAGTTAGGATTTATTTGCTTTTTGCGTTCTTACGTGTTTATTTCTTTTACCGCTTTCCTTAGGATTTTTGCATCTAGAATATTATGCTTATATGTTATGTGCTCCTATGTGATCTTATACGTTTTTATATGTTTAATTTGCCTTTTCAATTCATGCTTTAATATTTAATTCATGTTTTATTGTTATTCCGTCACCACACTAGTCCAACGCTAGTTGTGGCTTATCTTTTTCCCACTAGTCCAAAGCTAGTGGGATTTTTAGAATGGGCTAGTCCAACGCTGGACCCTTAGGACATTTTAGTGATTAGGTTCATTCGTGTGCATTTTTTATTTCACACACTTTTAGTTTTTCTTTTCATTTTGGCGTGATTTTATTATTACTATTTTTACCATTATTATTATTATTATTATTATTATTATTATTATTATTATTTTTGACACGTTTTTCAAATGCATGACATCTAGGTTGCATTTCACTTAGATTTTAAGACATTTGTGTGATTCGACTAGAAATAGTCGCCTACTCACACGGGAAGCGGTGGCGTACAGGCCGTTCCCCCCTCCGTGAGTAGAAATATTCAGTCACGAGTTATTAGTCTCCCGTACCCGTTATGCTGCATCCCCACTTTCTTTCTTCACTTACTATATATTATTATTTTCTTTTCTTTTAGCATCACATTTTGCATAAAAACTCGTGACTCCCTCGAGGTCTCGACTCGGGTTTCGCAATTAATGCGATAATTCCGACCAAGTCTCGACGGAACATTCCGACCCTCTCGATATCCACATTTAGACTTAGGATTTGCATTCATATAGACACATCCAAAACGCGATAGAATCTAGGGTTAATTTAGGAAATTTTGATTAAACCTCGCAACTAGCCTCGGCTAGGTTGAAAGGGTGCCTTAGGTGTAAGCCTTTGCCTTCCCTTTCTTCAAATGTGACTCCCGGACCTTTTTCTCTCGTTTTTTCGTAGACCGGAGTCGAAAAAGGGTTTTAAAATGTTTTTCTAAAATTTTTATTTTTATTTTTATTAAACGATTTTTCGGGTGACTTGGTACACCCTAACTCAGTACCAAGTGGCGACTCCATTTTTTTTAAAAATAAAATAAAACCCTTTTTCAAAATTAGTTGGCCAAACCTGTCGCACTTTTAGTCCCGCCTTGTTTTCTTTTAAAACACCATTTTTTTTAAAAATACACTTTTTCTACTAAAATTCGATTTTTCACACACGCGCACGATTTTTTCCAAAAACTTGCTTTTTTAAAAGGGTCATTAGACTAGACCGCCTTTCCGAGACGCGACAGTCAATGACCCCACTTACACCTTTTCCCTCTTTCCTTTACGATTTTCGGACGCGACAGAAAGGATAGCTAAATCATTTCCCTTTCTAATGTGCATTTCAGGTACTTTAAATCATAGCTTCTTTTCATCAATGTCCCATTCGAACGTAGTCCTGTACCCACCAATTACAAAGCCATATAACCATTAGTTCTAATCCGGAAGCTTCAGAAAGAACAACTCAAATAGTGTCGATAGATTTCTCTACATTGGGAGCTTAAATGATCGAAGTCTAGGGAAAATTCAATGACTTGAGTATAGAAATAGCATCATAGAAGTATGTAATTGACCAACTCGTTGTGAACAGCAATGGTAGTATTCCAAACAACCCAGTGTCGGCAGTCGACCATCACCTGAGTAAGTTAACCAATTGCCCTCACAATTCCACCTTATGCCAATCCAATTGAAGGACCATCTGCCCATTTTAATCCTAATCTTGTGCATGCGCGCTCAAACTTTGTTCAAATGAACTTACCCAATTATCTAGTTTCCCAATTCCAACCACAAATCAACCCAAACATCCCACCCAATCCTTAGGTACCATACCACCAGACGGCAGAACCTTTTGTGTGGGTGTCACCTCTTAAGGAAGGCCAACTATGGATGAAAATGCCACTCTTATGGATAAGGATTTGCTAAAAAGATTAGATCGATTTGAGGAGTTCATGAGGAAAAGTCAAAGACTGAACAAGCATGGTAGGTTGAGTTATAATGATCTTTATCTCTTTCTTGATGTCTAGTTGCCGTTGGGTTTTAAGACTTTCAAATTTATTAAGTATGATGAAACTGGGAATCCCAAGATTTACCTCAAAATGTTTGCCAACAAGGTTGGCAAACTAGTTGATGATGAGAACATACCTCTGTGGTTATTCCCTAAGAGTTTGAAGGTGATGCGTTAGATTGATATTCGAATTTGAAGCCTCAGGAGATAAGAATTTGGCTAGATTTGTCAACAGCTTTAGTGAAGCAATATGAATTTAACTATGAACTAGCACCGACACGAATTACACTGGAGAGAACTAACAAGAAATCTTGGGAGGATTACAAGACATATGCCAAATGTTGGAGGAAGCTGGCCGCTAAAGTGGAACCTCCCATAAAAGAGAGAGAGATCGTTCGTAGTTTTATTAAAGCTCATGATTTGCCATATTTTGAGAAGATCTTCTGTATCACTAGAAGTTCATTTTCTGCTATTATCAACAAGTTGGGAGAGTACAATGTGTTTGTCAAGGCAGGCAAAATAATTAATATAACAGTGTTGAAATTGCAATTGGAAGCTTTGCACAACCAGAATCAAAATAATAACGGGCAAGAAGCCCCCATTCAAGAAAAAAGAAGGAGAAACTGCTTTCATATGGGATCAAGGCCCATCTTTTAGACCCAGAAATTAGAACTATCCTTCATACACGACCCCTTACTCACAACATCCCAATCCTCAGCCAGTTTATCACACCAGCATCCAACCTTATTATCCTTAATCCAGTTATGCAAATGCCTAACATATGTTCCAAAATCCTCGGTCCGCACCCTAAAATAAACCTCGCCCAACCATGCAGAATCACCCAATGCCTGTTTATCCTAAAAACTATGCTCCACCCAACTAGGCTCAAAATAATACGGGTGCGGTGAACCCACCACGAAGATGGCTTAGGACTTTCAGTCCTCTCAGTCACCTCTTAGATTAGATATCTGAGTAGTTGAGAGCAGCGGATAAAATTAGCACGATCCCTTAAAAAACTTTCACTAACGAGCTACTCCGTGACTATGATCATCAGACTATCTGTGCTTATCATTTAGGAAGGTGGGGGGCACCCTATAGCCAATTGCTGGGCTTTACATCACAAAATTTAAGACATGAGTTACGATAGGAAAATTGTGTTAAGGAGAGGAAGGGAGCAAACTCTGAATGTTGACAACCCCCCTCTGCCTCAACATGGGTCAACCATCGGAATGTTATCCTTAGATGAGAAATTTGATGATACTACCGAACTGATAGTCTTAATTGAAAAGATGATAGGAGTTACTGAAGCTGAATACAGGCGAGCAAGAATGATGTTGTTGTAGACACCAAATTTTGACACACCATTTATTTTTCAAACATTGGGAAGGCGTTTCTATTTTTGGGGTCAAATTCTAATTTTTCAATAAAAAGGAGGAACAAAATCAACAATCTCGGGAGGCAAAATAGTAATTTTTACCTATAAATGTTTTTCCATTAGTTTTGGGCTTTTAAATTCATATTTTGTACTTTCATACGTATTTTTTAAATTTCTATAATTTTTTCGGGTTTAACTGGTGTTTCTCTATATTTCGCCATCACAAGGGCAAAATGATAATTTCATATCACGAACACCATTTTCAATCATTTCGGGTCCCAAATGTATTTTTCTGACTCTTTGAGCATGTTTCTAAATTTTATTTATTTTTCGAGGACGATTGCTATTTTTCTGTAAATAACACGTTTAGGGGCAAAATTTTAAATGCATTTTTTACCAATTTTGGAGTCATAAATGCATTTCCTATAGTTTTACGTTTATTTTTAATTTTTGGTAATTTTTTGAGACCAATAGCTATTTTTCTGTGTATTTTCGTTGTCTAGGGGCAAAATTGTCTTTTCACACCCCGAATGCATTTTTGGCCAGTTTTAAGCTCCAATCTTTATTTTTTAAATCTTGAAATCTACTTTAAATTTTTTGGGCAAATTTTGGAGTTTATTGTCATTTCTTTGTATTAATTTTTGATTTTTTGGGTCAAAAATATTTTTAAAAAATAAAAATTAAGATTTTTAGCACCAGTGGTATTTTTGTTATTTTGTAGTATTTTTGGAGGCCAAAACACCTAGGTCTATAAATACCTCCCATTAAAATCAAAAAGAATGGAGAAAAAAAAACCCTACGAAACACATACCCTATCCAAAGAAAAAAGATCAAAACACATAATAAACCACCAAAAAACACACTTCATTTTTCCATTTTCTGGTTACTATTCATCGACTCTGGCAGTTACTGTTCATTGACTACGGTTACTGTTCATCATCAAGATTCAATAACTGATCATCATCCACCATATTTCAAGGTATTTTCTTAGTCTTTATTTATTCTTTTTTTCTTTAAATTGGATTTGATTATCAATTTTGAAGCCTTTCTTTTTTATTTTGTTTTTCTGGATTTTATTCTTTTTGGATTTTATTCTTTATATTTTTGGGTTTGTTTTTCTAGGTTCAACTCCTTCCCTCCTTTGTTCCACTATCTCAACACCGTCCTTATCCTCAATTTCCTTCCACCAGCTTCCTTCTCCAAATGACCTCTACCTCTAGAACAATAATCTTTCTTTACTAAAATTACCATCACGATTAACCTCAGCCCCAAATCTCTTCAACCACCAGTAGAACCGCTAGTAGCTCCACCAAAACCCCAACTCAAGGCTCCACCATGGACTAACCTGAAAAGGAAAACAGACCACAATAGCTTCAATTCCAACCTTCTACACCTCCAACCATCCTACCTCCACCATTTGACCTGCAAAAATCACTAAGTTCTCTTGTCGTTCCACCACACTAGCCACCATAAACAACCAAGTTGAACCACCTCCACCACCTCCCTCTCTCATCACTCCAAGAACACAATCATCCACCAGAAACAACTAGTAAAACACCAACCCCATAAAACCCACAACCCAAAAACCCAACTACTCTCTGTTCACTGCCCCACCAGGCAGCAAAAATCAAATCTAGAACAACTGCACAAAGTTTCACAGCCTCCACCATAAACAATGCTGGTAACCAAACAGAAACCACCACCACCAGTGACTGAAATCTCTGTTCACAGACCCCCTGTAAACCGCCTAAAACTCCATTAAACAACTCCACCATCTCACCAACAATTGACCACCGGATTCTACAGCCACTGCCATCGCAAACCCCAGCAGTGCCCACCTGCATAAACACTACCACCATCTTGTTCACACCAACATCACCGCAAAATTCACCAGCAAACAAGCCCTTCCACCTCCAAGTTAACACTGGAGAATCACCGCACTAATCAACCCCAAAACAACCTCCTTCACCAGCCCAAAAAAAAAAAACCATCCACTAGATACCACCAAATCGTCACCCCTGTACCTAATTAACAATTAGAATCAGCCCCATTCTTCACCATTACCATCGCCAGTCAAAGCACAAATTCACTGCCAAACAGCCAAAAACCTTGCAATTACACAGTACACAAAAATCACCATCATCTTTCCTTTCACCGACTTGTCTACACCATCCACCACAAAAGAAAACAGCCACTACAAATAACCCCTAGAGCCTCCACCCGAAGCTATTAATCAACAACCAAGCCCCCTAAACACCTCTGCTCCACCTTCAACCGCCAACAACTTCACCCAAGCATCACATTCCACCACCAGAAATCACATGCATCACCTCCAAATCCACCCATCACTCAACTCCCACCATCACAGCCACCGTTATCACAATCAATCAAAATTCCAGCCCATTCAATGTCCAAAACCCACTGCTAATCACCATTTAATCACTCATAACACCACTCTTGCAATCAAACCACATATTCATTAGCTCCACAAGCAACAATCACCCATAGCCCAAACCCCAATTTCAGTCACAACAGCTACCTCGCGCCCCCTCAAGTAGAGCCATCAAAACACCCAAAAATCCATCTTCACTTGGGGGAGAGAACCTGTAGCTCTGAGTGGGGAAAGAGAGGAGAGTGAGTAGAAACAGAGAGAGAGAGATAAAACAAGAGCAGAGAATCAGAGATAGAGAGTGAAAGAGAGAACCGGGTAAAGAGAGATAGGGAGATTAGATGACGAGAGAGACAGAAAAAAAGAAAATAGAAACGCAGGGGAAAGAGGGAAGAGAGACGGAAGAATAGAGAGAGTAGAGAGAGTGAGGAGAAGAGGAAAAGAAAAGGAAAAATTGAAGTCAGAGGTAAGGAAGAAGGAAACTAGAAAATCAGAGAGAGAAGATTAGAAAAAGAGATAGAGATGGGACTTGGGGGGGTTTTGGTTGGGAGAAGAAATAGAAATAGGGAGAGGAACAGAGAAATAGAGAATGAAAAAACACGAACAAACAAGAGAGAAATGGGACTTGGGGATTTTTGTGTTTTGATTTTATTGGATTAGTTTTTTTAGTTGATTTAATTTAGCTTTAGTGTAGTAATTAGTCAGGTAATAAACTTTGGCTAACTTGGTTAATTAAGTTAGTTTAGTTAGTTTAGCTAAGTGGTTTAGTTAGTTTGTTAATTAAATTACTTTAGTTAATGTAGTTAGTTTTGTCTAATTTGGCATTTTAGTTTCTAGTTAGTTTATGAAAAACATAAATTTGCATTTGACCCTTTAGGTCTCATTTTCTTTCAATTGCATCCTAGTTGGCTTATAATTTCTTTTATAATTGCTGTGATTTAGAATTTGGCCCCCTTAAGTTGGCAAATTTTAAGACCTAGCCCCTCATTTTGTTGGAATTTTTAGTTTTACCCCATGGTTGCTGAAATTTTATAATTTGGTCCTTTAAATTCGTTCATATTTATGTTTCGTGCCCCTAAGTTGATGAAATTTACAATTCTTGACCCTTTGACTTTGATAAATTGGCAAAGTTAGTCCCATTTGTTCTTGAATTTGCATATTTGCCCTTGGATTTGCTGGAATTTTTATTTTTACTCCTTTGTTTGTTTGAATTTATGATTTTGCCCTAAATTGTGTGAAGTTGCGAATCGCGCCTCTATGCTTACTTACGTTCACGATTTGATCACTTAGTTGCTAAAATTTATTTTTTTATCTCAATTTGTTAATATTTACATATTTTTAGGATTTATTTATTTATATCGTGATATATTGACGTGTGTGTATATTTTCTTAAGTATTGGTACTGGGTCTCCGAAGAGGTATTCCTGTTTCTCCTTAATTTCTCTTTGTGTGTTCCAATGTGCTCCTATGTGATTTTTATGCATTTTCTTCGCGAGTTTTTTATTTTACGTGTTATCTGCGCATTGAGTTACTTTATGCTATTTAATTTTTGAATTTTTATTATTTTGACAAAAGTGTAATATTTTTTGTATTTAGCTATTCAATGTAATAGTTAGGCTACATTTCTTATATTTTAGCAAACTTGTGTACTTAGATAGATATATGTAATAGATAGGTCATTTTTATTTTTTTTCCTTCAAAATTGTAACTTAAAACCCCGGTGTAATAATTAGTGTAGACACCAAATTTTGACACACCATTTATTTTTCAAACATTGGAGGCATTTTTATATTTTTTGGGGTCAAATTCTAATTTTTCAATAATCTCGGGGGGCAAAATAGTAATTTTTATCTGTAAATATTTTTCCATTAGCTTTGGGGGTCTTAAATTCATATTTTTACTTTCATACGAATTTGTTAATTTTTTGTAATTTTTTCTGGATTTAATTGGTATTCTTTTTATATCTTACTAGCACAAGGGCAAAATGATAATTTTGCCTCGTAAACACCAATTTAGCTCATTTAGGTTACAAATTTATTTTTTTAATTATTTAAGAATTTTTCTAAATTTTCTTTATTTTTTTAGGGACGATTGCTATTTTTTCTGTAAATACTGCATTCAGGGGCAAAATCGTCATTTTATAGTTTAAATTCATTTTTCATCAATTTTTGAGTCATAATTCATTTCATAGGGTTTTAAGCTTATTTTTAATTTTTGGTAATTTTTTGAGGTCAATGGCTATTTTTCTGTATATTTTCATTGTCTAGGAGCAAAATCGTTATTTTACAATTTAAATTCATTTTTCATCAATTTTTGAGTCATAAATGCATTTCATAGAGTTTGAAGCTTATTTTTAATTTTTGGTAATTTTTCGAGGTTAATAGCTATTTTTCTGTGTATTTTCGTTATCTAGGGGCAAAATCGTCATTTCACACCTCGAGCGCATTTTGACCAATTTTAAGCTCTAACCTTTAATTTGAAATCTACTTTGACTTTTTTAGCAAATTTTTGAGTTTATTGTCATTTTTTTATATTAATTTTTTATTTTTTTGAGTTAAAAATATTTTTTAAAAATAATATCAGAATTTTTATTATCGGTGACATTTTTGTTATTTTGTAGTATTTTTGAAGTCCAAAACAACTTCGCTCTATAAATACCCCTTAATTTAGAATAAAAAAGAAAAAAGAAAAAACTCTAAAAGCACATCTACTTTTATTCCTTAAAGATTAAACACACACACTTTTACAAAAAAAAAAAAACACACACACACAACTATCATTTAATCATTTTTCTATTATTGTTCCTCGGTCCCGGCTACTGATCATCAGATTCATTGTTCATCATCATACTTGTCTCCAAGTTTTAAGAGGTGGGTTCTTAGTTTCTCTCTTTGTTTCTTTGTTTGATCCATTCTTCTTCCATGTTTCTTATATGAATTTGATCATTTGTATGCATTTATTTGAAACTTTGATTAAATCTATTCATTTTTGGGGTTTGAATCTTTATGGTTCATGTTCTTTTTCTGGGTTTATGTTTCTTCTTCTGGGTTTCATTTCTTCCACCATCTCCACCAAAACCACCCTTTTTCATCACCACCAAAAAGCCACACCTTTAACCATCGGATGTTCATCTACTCACCTCAACCTCCTCTTCCACCGCCTGCTCTCTCTCTCCGTTAACAAACCACCATCCCACCCGCATCTCTCTCCTCCCTCTCCTTCTCTACCCACATCAGACCACCACAGGACCACTGTGCCACCGTTACTCCCTACCTCCACCGTTCAACCACCACTCTCAACTGCAAAACCAAGCCACAATCAATTACCACCACAATCAGTCATAACTTACCAAAACTCAACCACCCATATTCGTTGCTCCGCCAGCAATTATCACCTCCACTAAGTTATCACCAACTCAGCTTCTACCACTAGCCATGGCCACTGTGAATCTCACCTGCCTCCAATTTTATCTGTTGAAATCCCAACTACACGGCCAGAACAACAGCACCAACAGTACCTCCTTGCCAATTTCACCACCAGTAAATCATCACCACTAGTTCAAGCTCTCCATTAAGCACCACTCGCCCATTGCAAAATTCCAGCAAAAACAGTAATCCAATAGCCCCTCACTGATGCCCGAATCACCACCCACCATTGCCCCTATCCATCCTCTCCTTCCATCTACTATCTGCAACCAGTACATCCAAGCCACCACTTCCTAAACCCATCGTAACTCGTAGAAGCTACACAAACACAGAAACCAGATACCAAAATACCACCGAAGAATCCCCTTGCATCTTCTTCCACTAACCTGCAACCAGCCCCATTTGCCAAACAAACTGCCGCAATTAAATCAGGAAAATCAGTCCACAACACTCCCCGCACAACTTGCAAAATCAATCATCAGTGGCCCCTTCATCAGCTCGATTCCTTTGCCACCAAAATCTTCACCAAGCCACAGCCAAAGAGTCACCAAACCTTCACCAATAGCCTGCAAACTACCACCCTTCATCATCAGTAATCAACCTGTAACCTCGCCAGTTCATTGCATAACTCCATCACCACCACAACCCAAAATCAGGTTGTCATTGCCATTCACTAGCCACACCACCGGAGTTCCCTCATCAGACAAAGCCACCACTGTCACCCACACCATAGCCATTTCCCTCACCTCCACAAAACAACAATTAACATCCCCAATCAGCAAATAAGTGACCAAACACAACTAAACCACACGCTCAACAATTAGCCCCAATCATCTGCAAGAAAAGACACACCAACCAGCCCCATAAACACAAAACCATCATCAAAATCACTCATGCATAGACACTGCCACTACACAACCCAATTTTGTCCATCCCACCAATTATCACCACTATATTTCTCCTATTTCGGAAGAATAGAGAGAGGAGAAATAGAGCAAATTGAGAGGAATAAAAGAGGGAGAGATTCTAGCGAGAGGAGAGAATGAAAACAGAGAAGCAGGGGGCAAGATGAGAGAAAGAAACTGGAGTGAAGAGAGAAAAGAAAGAGAGAGAACCAGGAGAGAACAGCAAAGAGAGTGAGAGAGTCAGATAGAGAGAGAACGACAGAAGAGAGGAGCGTAAGGACAGAGAGAGAGAGTCGAGAGAGAGGGAGAGCAGGAAGAAAAAGAAACTGACAAAGAAATAGAGAATCGGACAAAGAAAAGGAAGAGAGAAATCAGAGAAGGGGAATTTCGGTGAAGAAAAGAACAAGAAGGAGAGAGGAGAAGCAAGAGCAAAAATCTGAAAGGAAGAGAGATAGAGAACGATATCAAAGACTGTGAGAGAGATAGAGCATAGAGAAAATTGGAGACGAGAAAGCTGGGGTAAAGATAGGAAAGGAAGAAGAAGAAAGGGGAGAGAAAACCAAAGCAGAAAATGGGAGTGAGAGAGAATTAGGGGTGCTGGAAGATGAAAACAATTGGGAAAAAGGGGCTGTTTTACTTGTTTATTTATTTTAATTGTGTTATTATTATCATTATTTTTTTTCTTTGGGTGTTTTAGTTCAGCAGTTTAATTATGTCAGTTAAATTCTTTTGTTCTGAATTTCATTCAATTAGGTTCATTTTAGTTTAATTAAATTAAATTAGCTTAGTATGGTTAACAATTTGAATTAGTTTATTAATTTACTTTTTTATCTAATCTGACGTTTGTATCATTATGTCCTGTTAGTGTATTTGGATTCTGAATTGTAGTTCTTGAATTCTAATTATTATTAGTATGCCTTTTAAAATCCCTGCATTATGCAATCAAGCCTCCCAATTTTCATGGATTGACCCCTTTATACTTTGTTTTCTTTCAAATGGTGCTAATTGGTTTACAATTTGATACGTACTTGTTGAAACTTCAAATTTTACCCCATACTTGCTGATATTTTATTTGTTGCCCCCTTTTGCTTAGCTTTAATTTACATTTTGTGCACCTTGCTAGAATTCATTGTTTTGTTGTCCCAATTTGTTTAATTTGCATATTTGCCCCTTGACTTGTGTAAATTTCAACTTTGTCCCAATTAGTTTAAATTTACGATTTGGTCCCTAATTTGCTCTACTTCTATTTTTGCCCCCCCTAACTTGCTATAATTCACATTTCCCCAATTTGTTAGTATTTCGTATTTTACTCTTTATTTTATTAAATAGTAGTCCCTTTAACCCATGTTTTCATTTTGTTAGCATTAGTACCAGGTTTTCAAAGAGAGGTATCCCAATTTCTCACTAATTCATCTTTATGTGCTCTAATGTGCCTTATGTGATTTTTTATGCATTTTTTCTTCTTTATATATTTTTATTTTTACATGCCTTTTTTATGTGTTTATTTTAATTTTTTTGAATTTTATTATTTTGGCAAAAAGTGTAATATTTTTTTGTATTTAGCTAGCCATTGTAACAATTAGATTACATTTATCGTATTTTTAGCAAAATTTTGTATTTAGATACTAAGTGTAATAGATATGTCATTTTTTTCTCCACAAATTGTAGCTACCCCCCCGGTGTAATAGTTAGGCCTTCTGTGCTTTTGTGTGCTTGCGTGCTTATTTGTTTTACCTCTTTCTTTAGGATTTTCACATCTAGAATATCATGTTTACATGTTATGTGCTCCTACGTGCTCATACATGTCTTTATGTGTTTACTTGCTTTCAATTCATGCTTTATTGCTTTGATGCATGTTTTATTAGTTTTATTGTTCCGTCACCACATTAGTTCAATGCTAGTTGTGGCTTTATTGATTTCCCGCTAGTCCAACGCTAGACGGGGATTCTTAGAACAGGCTAGTCCAACGTTAGACCCTCAGGACATTTTAGTACTAGGTGCACTCGTGTACATTTTACATCATTTCACACACTATTCCCTTCTAGTTTTTTCATCATTTTGCATGATTTTTATATATGTATATAATCATTATTAGCTATTTTTTAGTTTTTGACAATACATGACATTTAAGTTGCATTCTCACTTAGAATTTTAGGACATTTGTGTGATTCAACTAGAAATAGTCGCCTACTTATGTGAGAAGCGGTGGCGTACATGTCGTTCCCCCTTCTGTGAGTAGGAACATTTAGTCACGAGTTATTAGTTTCCAGTACTCATTATATTGCATCCCCACTTTCTTCGACCACTTATTATCCATATTACTATTTTTCTTTTCTTTTTGCATTTCATTTTGCATAGACACTCATGACTCCCTCGAGGTCTTGACTTGGGTTTTGCAATTAATGCAATAATCTCGACCAAGCCTTGACGAGACCTTTCGACCCTCTCGATGCCCACATTCAGGTTTTAGGATTTGCATTCATATAGACACATTCAGACGGAATAGAATTTAGGGTTAATTTAGAAAAATTTGATTAAACCTCGCAACTAGCCTCGACTAGGTTGAAAGGGTGCCTTAGGCGTGAGTCTTTACCTTCCCTTTCTTCAAATGTGACTTCCCGACCTTCTTCTCTCATTTTTTCGTAGACCAGAGTCAAAAAAGGGTTTTCAAATAATTTTTCCTAAATTTTTGTTTTTGTTTTTGTTAAACGATTTTTGGGTGACTTGGTACACCCTAACTCAATATCAAGTGGCGACTTCCTTTTTTTTTTTACAAAAACCTTTTTTCAAAAAATTAGTTAACCAAAACTGTCGCATTTTTAGTCTCGACATTATTTTATTTTTTTTAATACCATTTTTCTTAAAATTCACTTTTTCACTAAAAAACCTGATTTTTATTACACACGCACAGTTTTTCCAAAAACCTTTCTTTTTCCAAAAAGGTCACGGACCAGACCGCCTTTTCAGGGCACGACAGCCAACGACCCCACCATGCCCATCAATTTTGGACGCGACAGTTAGGACTTGTGTGCTTTTGTGTGCTTTTCTGCTTACTTGTTTTACCACTTTCCTTAAGAATTGCATCTAGATATTATATTTATGTGTTATGTGCTCCTACGTGCCCTTATATGTCTTTATATGCTAATTTGCTTTTGATTTATGTTTTACTAGTTTTAAATCTTATTTTATGTTATGCCGTTACCACACTAGTCCAACGCTAGTTGTGGTTTTTCTCGCTTCCCCACTAGTCCAACGTTAGTGGGGATTCCTAGAAAGGGTTAGTCCAACGCCAGACCCTTAGGTCATTTAGTGATTAGATCCACTCTTGCATGCTTCATTATTTCACTTCACACACTATTTTTTATAGACTTTCTATTTTTGCATGATTTTTGGTATATGTTTTATCTACTATCTATTTTTGACAAAACTTAGTGTGTGACATTTAGGTTGCATTTTCACTTAGACTTTTAGGATATTTGTGTGATCCGACTAAAAATAGTCACCTACTCACGTGAAAAGCGGTGGCGTACATGCCTCTCCTCCCTCCGTGAGTAGGAACATTTAGTCACGAGTTATTAGTTCCCGTACCCGTTATGTTGCATCCTCACTTTCTTGGACACTTACTATCTATACTATGTTACTATTTTTCCTTTCTTTTTGCATTTCATTTTTGCATAGACACTCATGTTTGCATTCATTTAGATACATCCGAACGCGATAGAATTTAGGGGTTAATTTAAGAAATCTTGATTAAACCTCACAACTAGCCTCACCTAGGTAGAAAGGGTGCCTTAGGCGTGAGCCTTTGCCTTCTCTTTCTTCAAATGTGACTTCCAAACATTTTTCTCTCATTTTTTGTAGACCAGAGTCAAAAAAGGTTTTTAAATATTTTTCTAAAATTTTTATTTTGCTAAACGATTTTTCGGGTGACTTGGTACACCCAAACTTAGTACCAAGTGGCGACTCCATTTTTTATAAATAAAACCCTTTTTCAAAATCAGTTGGCCAAAACTATCGCACTTTTTAGTCCTAGCCTTATCTTATTTTGATTTTAAATACTATATTTTTCTTAAATAACACTTTTTCAATAAAAACTTGATTTTTCTCACACACATACGTTTTTTCCAAAAGCTTTTCTTTTCGAAAAGGGTCATTGAACCAGACCACCTTTTCGGGGCATGACAGTCGTGCATTTACGATTTCGGACGCGACAGTTGTCGAGTAGGGAGTTCATGAGCAAATACATGGATGATATATTCGCAAGAAAAGTGGAATCATTGGTAGCCTAACCAAAAGAGCCAATCATTCTGGATAATGTATTGTTAGCTACTAGTTCTTCAAGTCAGCTGTTTGTGCTTGATGTGCAGTCATTTGAATTGAAAATTTTGGAACCAAAAATCATTGATATGCCAGAACAGTCGTTAGTTAAGCATCTATAGCAAGTGCCATGGAATTATGGGAGCTCTGAATTGAATGATGACGTCTCTGCAGTTATGAGATTTGAAAGGGTGATTGCTGAATTGAAGATTGTTGTTCCGGTTAAGGAAAAAAAGAGCACACTACCCCCAAACCTCCAGTCAGTGGGAAGCAAGCTGAAGATTTTTTTAGAGTTCTGAAAAGAAGTGAGTATAAAGTAGTGGAACAATTGAGCGTATGCAAGCACAGATTTCGACTCTAAACCTTTTGTTGATATCTAATTTACACGAGGATGCCCTTTTGAAAGTTTTGAATGAATCTCATGTTCTCAAGGAGATTCCTATTGAAAAGTTAGCAAAACAATAGGAAACGTCTTGGCGTCCAATTAGATCACTTTTTTCGAAGATGAATTGACTCCTAAAGAGAAGGCACACAGTAAGGTTTTGTATATATCTATAAGGTGCAATGGAAAATATTTGCTTAGAGTTTTGATTGATAATGGATTTGCTTTGAACATTTGTCCATGGAGCACTCTACAAAAATTAGGGTATCCATGGTCATAGGTTCGCCAATCTTCAACCATTGTCACAGGGTTTGATAGCTCAAAGAAGGAGACCATGGGAGAGATTGGTCTAGTACTTGAGATGGTTTGGCCCAGTACCAAGTTACCTGCCAGGTCATAGATTTTTTAGGAATCTATAATGTACTATTGGGGCGACCATGAATTCATTCTTTTGGGTCTACACCGTTACTACACCAAATGGTGAAATTTATCATGGCTGACAAATAGATTACTGTTTTTACTGAGGATGATTGCATTATGATGGTAAATTGCGAGTCTTCTGGAAAAGCAAAAGACAAGTCACTACTTGATCAAGGTTTTTACACTTTTGATGTTGTGTCTATCAATTGGATCCCTAAAGGGAGGCTGCCTATTGAGCCATTGCTACTGAATGCCAGTATCATGATTACTAAGGAAATTAATTGGGGTAGACTATCAGCTAGGAAGAGGAGTTGGAAAGATGTTGCAAGATGTCATAGAGCCTATTCAATTGCCTAAATAGAAAGATACCTTTGGGCTTGGTTTTCACCCAACTGGTAAAGATGAAAAGAAGATGAGAGAGAAAAAGAAGGCTGAAAAGGAAGGAAGGCAAGTCCCTGTAGACACCAAATTTTGACACACCATTTATTTTTCCAACATTAGGAGCATTTTTATATTTTTAGGCTCAAATTGTAATTTTTCAATAAATGGGGAATACAGTCAACAATTTTGGGGGTCAAAACAGTAATTTTTAGCACGTGAATATTTTTTCATTAGTTTTGAAGTTTCAAAATGTACATTTTTGTATTTTTATACATGTTTATCAAATTTTGTGATTTTTCGAGTTTAACTGGTATTTTTTCTATAGGTCATTTCGCTATGTGAACACTATTTTCATCTATTTTTGGTCATAAATTTATTTTTTAGATTTTTAAGTATGTTTCTAAATTTTTCTGATTTTTTTCGGGAACAATTGCTATTTTTCTATAAATATTGCGTTTAGGGGCAAAATCATCATTTCACATTACAAATGTATTTTTCACCAGTTTTTGAGTCCTAAATTCAATTTCTAGGATTTTAAGCTTATCTTTAATTTTTGGCAATTTTTTCGAGGTTAATAGCCATTTTTCGTATATTTTGACAGTACAAGGGCAAAACAGTCATTTTGCCTCCGGAACATTCTTCGCTATTTTTGAGTCTCAAATTCATTTTTAGGTCTTTTAAGCATGTTTTTAAATTTTTCTAACTTTTTTCAGGGTGAATTACTATTAATAAATTTATTATTTACATTTTTCTTAATTTTTCTATTTTTGTGTTTTTGGAAGAGAACTTAGATTTTTAAATTTTTTTAGAGGTAACGTTGTAATTTTGGTCATCAAGAGCGTTTTGGCCTTTTATTCATTTCTTGGAAGATAAGTCTTTTGTGTACTACAAATAGTCCATTCTTTGGGATGAAAAAGGGGGAAAAAAAAGGTTTAGAGAGTTTTTAGTTTTTAATTTTTAGTTTTACACCAAGAACACCAAAAAATACACATTTTTTCCTACACTCATCTTCAAGTTTTTACCTAGAACATTTAGAATACACACTAAAATTTTACATACATCTTCAAGTCTACACCTACAACACCTAGAACACATACTAGAATTTTACATTCATCTTCAATCCTACATCTAGAACACCAAGAATACACACCACATCCCAAGAACATTTTCAAACAAACACACACGCCACCAAGAATACATATCACATCCCAAGAACATATTCAACCAAACACACACAGTCACATTCTCTCTCACAGACAAACACACATCAGCTACTCTCTCACACAATTCACACACACTCTCACACACCACTTCACGCATACTTACACACAATCATCCCTGCATCAACACACACACATTCATAGTGTTTCACACACAATCACATATGTTCACATTCATACAATACACACAGACACAGAGTACAACATTCACGTAAACACACACGTTGCATCACACATAGAGATCAAATTCCAATTCACTGGCCATTCCTTGCTCTCGATCTTCACATTCACACAAACTGCCAAGCCAACCCTAGCACTGGTCTCAAATTTTACCTAAAATTCCAACAAACAAACTCTCATCAACCTTCAATTTCCATTGCCTTGCCAACCGTCAACTAGCAAGCTTGAAAAACACCAGTTCCTACCACCACCGGCTCCTCTCTCCACTTTCAAACTGTTGCCCCAATTTCAATTTCATCACAGCCATAACCACACCACTGCCAAGCCCAACAATACCAATTCAAAGCCACAATCATCATGGACAGCTGCAATTTCCCCAATTGCCAAAGTCACAAACAACTCGCCAGCAACTATCCCCTTCACAGCCATCAATTCCCAAAAACCCAAATCAGATTCACCTATTCCCACGGCCCCCCCCCCCCCCACCAAATTGAACCAGCAAACAAGCAAATACAACACACATACATCATACACGCATTTTCAATCACACACATCACACAAGCATGCATGGTCAAAACAAAATTCTAGCTGCCAGGCCCTCTGCAATGACAAAATTCAGTTTCAAAAGTTCCAAAAATCATTGCCGAGAATCATCACTAAGCTAGCCAAATAACCACCAACATCAATCACAACTGCTTCCACCCAAAGCTCCACCTTCAACCACCGAAATCTCACTAAAAGAACCACCGTAAAATTGCCAACTGCCATCGCTGTTGAAAAACTCCCCTGCCCACCATAAGCAGCTCTCCAACCACCATCACCAACAACCTGCAAATTCAAACCCACAGCTCCAACAGTCCCAATCACGTTCAGGCCCTGAATTTCACTACCCTACCATCGGTAAACTCTACCCGCCTGCAAATCTTAATCGGTGAAACCATCAACCACAGACAAAAGTCACAGCTACCAGCAAGCCCCCAATAACATCACTCTATGGACAGTCAAGCTCCATCACAAACAATCAGCTGTAGCAGTGTCGCCACTTCCCTCTGACTGCTACAACAGCAAAGCCACCACAACTCCACCATGACTCTCCCTCCACCACTGGAGCCCCAATCACTTCGCTGCCCAATCCCAAATTGCATCATTGCCACCTTTAACGCTGCCCAAGTTCAGGTAGAGTTCTCTTTCAAATTAAATTATATAGCATCTAATTAAATGGTTTTGTGCTTGAATGTGTTTGATTCATAGTAATATTTGAACAAGAGGGTGGTCAATTGGTACCAGATTTGAGGACTTTCCCTTTTCATTGTTGATTTAAAAGACTGGGTTTTATAGGATTTACGAATTTCTGGTTGCATAGAAAATAATTTTGAGGCAGTTTTGAGTCTCGATTGAAGAAACTGATTTTGGGAAGGGGAATGTTATTTTGATTGAGAGTTGGAGAAGAAGAGAGGGAGGTTAAAGAAAGGAGAGAAGGGAGGTTAAAGAAAGGAATCGAGAAGAAAAGAGTGAGAAAAGAAAAACAGAGAGTTGGAGAAGAGATGGACGCCAAGAGAAAGAAGAGCGACGAGCGAGAAACAAAGAGGAGGGAGATCAGCGAAAGGTAGAGAAGATGAGAGAAAGAGAGGCGGAGAAAACTGAAGGAAGTACTGAGAGAGAAGAAAGAAATTGGAGAATCAAAGAGAGAAGAAATACAGACGGAGAGCTGAAGAGGAGGAAAAGGAACGAGAAAGAGAAAGAATAAAGAAGAAAAGAGAACTGGCGAGAAAGGGTGGAACCAATGAGAGCAAAGAGAGAGAGAGTAGATAGACAGAATGGGAGAGTGACAGAGAGAAATTGAGAAAGAGAGATAAAGAAAGAATAGAGAGAGGGAGAGAGTAATAGAGAGAAAGAGAAGCCAAAACCGAAAAGGAGGGTGGAGAAGATGTTCTGGATTTGAAACAAAGAAACTGTGGTGGAATTCATGATTTGGAAAGTTTGTTTTCATCTCCAATCAATTTTTAATTTTTAGTTTAAGTTTTATGTTTTTCTGCTTTGTTTCATTTTGGATTTTGGTTTGGGTTTTAATTTAGTTAAGTGATTTAGTTAATTAGGTTAATCTAGTTTGTTAATTTAATTTTTATCATTATTTAGTTAATTGTGGGTAGGCCTGTCAATCGGGCCGTATGAGCCGGGCTTTAACAAGCTCAGGCTCAGCTCACATAATAAATCGGGTTGTGAGCTTCGGGCTATGAGTTTCGGGTTTGTAAATGTAAAGCTCAGGCTCAGCTCACAAAATATTCGGGTTGTGAGCTTAAGCTCACGAGCCTAAACCTATTGAGATACTTCTACAATTCAACAGCTCCAACACAATACAAAACTACAAGTTTTCCTTTAATTTTGTTCCCAATAATAAAAAATAATATGTCATTAATTATACAAATTTCAGTTACTTTGCACATAATCAGTAACTACTCATTTGATTGAAACTCTTGAGAGACGATTACTTACAATGAGATCATAATAATTCCATTGTAAGCATTAGAATTATATTAGAATTATAGTTCCTTACTTTTGTTAAGCATCTACTTTTAGTACACAACAACCACATAATAGATGTATGAAAAATCTTAAAAGCAAGAACTTCTCATACTCTAACCGGCTGCACAAGCCCCAAGTAGACTAGTTGCAACACTCAACGCAAATCTAGTTAATTGAAGTGTGTACTTGGCGAATTATGTTGAGCAATCCTCAAATTTAGGGAGGAAGAAGTTGATGAAGTTGTTTGAGAGGGAAGGAAAATTTAGGAATTTGAGTGGTGACGGGGTTGTTTGAGGAGGGAGAGAGGAAAATTAGAAATTTGGCCGGCGATAGAGTTGTTTGAGGAGAGAGAAAATATTAGGGATTTAGTTAATATATTATATATAATTTTATATTATATATGTGTGTGTCTAATTTTATATTTGAGTTATTATATATATACATGTATATATATATATATTAGGAGATATATTAAGAATTTAGTTAATATATTATACATAATTTCATATTATATATATGTGTGTGTATGTAATTTATATTTAGGTTATATATATATATATATATATATATATGTTTTATGAGTCGGGCCTTTATACGGGCTGAGCCTATTGAGGCCCAAGCTCGGCTCAAAAAAATTTCAGGCCTAATATTTAGGCCCAAGCTCAGCTCGGCCCGATCAAGAGTTAGGCTCACGGGTTTTTTTTGCAGGCCGAACGGGTCGGGCTCGGGTGACCCGGCCCCATTGACAGTCCTAATTGTGGGTGATTTGTTTATGACTTGATGTTAATCTAGAATCAATGTTGCTAAATCAGTGATTTTATTTAATTAATTCAGTTTTATTATTTTATTTGTTTTCTGGTTGTCTGATTATATAAAAATAAATAAATAAACAAAAATCATGTTCTTTTGCCCCTTATGATTTTCAATGTTATCCGTGTGCCTCAATGTTCTTTTTTTTTTTTATGCAATTAAGTCCCTCCCAATTATAGATTGGCTCCCCGCAAATTTTATATTTTTTTCAATTAAGCCCCATAACCGGCACTCTCCCATACTTGCTAGAATTTACTGTTTGTCCCTTAATTTGCTTTAATTTTGCATCACTATTCCTTAGACTTATGTGATTTTTAAAATTTTTACCCCTTAAGCATTATCGAAATTTATTTTAGTCCCTTTAGTTGGTAAATTTTACATTTTCACCCCAATTTGTCAATACTTACATATTTTACGCTTTTATTAACTTATATTGTGGTACCTTGACTTATTCGTTCATTTTGTTAGCATATAGTACCGGGTCTTCAACGAGGTATCCCTATTTCCCGTTAATTTTACCTTATGTGCTCCAATGTGCCCCTATGTGATTTGTTATGCATTTCCCTCACATGTTTCTTATTTTTACATGCTTTTCGCGTATTTATTTAGTTTATGTTATTTAATTTCAAATTTTACTATTTTGGCAAAGATATAGTATTTTTGTATTTAGCTAGCCAATGTCATAGTTAAATTCCATTTCTTATATTTTCTTAACAAAAATTTTATATTTTAGATAGCAAGTGTAATAGGTAGGTCGTTTTTACTTTTTCCCCTAAAAATTGTAGCTAAATCCCCCAGTATAATAGTTAGGGCTTATATGCTTTCATGTGCTTGTGTCCTTATATGTTTTACCATTTTTCTTAGGATTTTGCATCTAGGTATCATGCCTACTTGTTACGTGTTCCTCCGTGCTTTTATGTATTTTTATATATTTATTTGCTTTCGATATTATGTTTATTACTTTGATTCATGTTTAATTATTCCGTCACCACACTAGTCCAATGCTAATTGTGGTTTTTCTCATTTTCTCACTAGTCTAACACTAGTGGGGATTCCTAGGAAGAGCTAGTCCAACGTTAGACCCTTAGGTCATTTTAGGTATAGTTTCACTCGTGTGCATTTCCTCTCATTTCATACACACTTTTTCTAAGAATTCTTCATATTTACATGACTTTTTGGTATATTTTATTATTATCATTACCTATTTTAGCATTTTGACAACGCATGACATTCAAGTTGCATTTCACTTACAGGTTAGGGCATTTTGTGTGATCCCACTGGAAATAGTCATCTACTTATGTGGGAAGTGGTGGATTAACAGGCCGTTCCCCCCTCCGTGAGTAGAAAAATGTCAGTCATGAGTTACTAATCTCCTGTACTCATTATGTTGCATACCTATTTTTTTTTGACACTTACTATCTATACTATTTTCCTTTTTCTTTTTGCATTTAATTTTGCATTCATACTTGTGAATCCCTCGAGGTCTCGACTCGGGTTTCGCAATTAATACGATAATCTTGATCAAGCCTCGACGGGACATTCTAACCCTCCTGATACTCACATTTAGATTTAGGATTTGCATTTATATAGACACATCCAAACGCGATATAATCTAGTGTTAATTTAGAAAATTTTGATTAAACCTTACAACTAGCCTCGGCTAGGTAGAAAGGGTGACTTAGGTGCGAGCCTTTGCCTTCCCTTTCTTCAAATGTAACTCCTAGACTTTTTTCTCTCATTTTTCCTAGATCGGAGTCAGAAAAGAGTTTTTTATATTTTTCTAAATTTTTTTTTGTTTGTTAAACAATTTTTCGGGTGACTTGGTACACCCTAACTCCATACCAAGTGGCGACTCCATTTTTAAAATAAAAATCCTTTTTCAAAATTAGTTGGCCAAAACTGTCACACTTTTAGTCTTGGTCTTGTTTTGTTTTTTCAAAATACCATTTTTTTTCTAAAAATATACATTTTCACTAAAAACTCAATTTTTTTCTCACGCACGCACGATTTTTCCAAAACCTTTCTTTTCAAAATGGGTCATCAGACTGAATCGTCTTTTCGAGGCACAACAGTTAACGATCCCACCATGATCGATTTTGGGATGCGACAGTCCCACTCTATATTCCCCCACAGTATCATAGTTTCCTGAAGTCATTCAGGGTTGTTATTCCTGAAATCTGCAATGAGGAGGATGATGTTGAAAAAGGGGTGAGCTACCTTTTCATTGGAATGACTAGCACAGAGGAAGCATCTGATACCTCTGGTTTCAATGAAATTAAGGACGGGACCTTGAACAACTGGACTACCGATTACCTCCATGTGCGAAGGGAGTTTGGGTAAATTTGAGATTGTTTTTGCTTAGTGTTTATTTCTAAATAGAGCCCTATAATGAACCTTTGTATGATGTTATACTCAAACTCATATCGTGTTTTGCATTTACTTTTCAATGAAAATGGTTGTAAACCTTTCTTTTGTTACATCTAAACTACATTTTTATGTTTTCCTAGAAGGCTATGTGCCACACTTTTGTGGTCGTACATATTCCATTTTTCAAAGAAATGCAGTCTAAATTCAATGAAAATGAAGATTATTCCTTATGTCTATTTATTTATATTTTCTTTATTTTTATTTTTTTCAAATGGCCGAAAATAACTGCCTATGATCCTTTGGATGTCACATTGCTCGAAACCGATGAATGCAACTTCAATATCTCTCTGAATGCAAACCGCTGATGAGAATGAGAACGATATCGAAGAAGATTATGATTCTATACATAAGAATCTTGAACAATATGAAGAAAAATCCAAGCTTAACTTGGAAGAAATAGAAACCATCAATATTGGCACTAAGACAGAGGTTAAAGAAGTTAAAATTAGTGTTAATTTAAACAAAAGGAAAAAAAAAAGAGATGATTGAATTTCTCACACTGTTCCAAGATGTGTTTGCATGGTCTTATGATGATATGCCTGAGGTATCCACAGATATAGTGGTTCACAAATTGCCACTGATCCAAACTTTCCTCCAGTAAAGAAAAAATCTCGTGAATTTCAATTAGAAATAAGCCTCAAGATTAAAGAGTAGATAGTTAAGAAATTTAATGCCAAAATCATTATCGTGTCCCACTACTCCATTTGGCTATCAAACATGGTTTTGGTTCCCAAAAAATCAAGAAAGGTGCGAATTTGTGTGGATTACCAGGATTTAAAGAAATCCAGTCCAAAAGACGATTTTCCTTTGCCCAATATTCACATTCTATTGGACAACATAGCTGGATATGAAATGAATACGTTCATTGATTGTTTTGTTAGATATCATCAACTTCTTGTAGCAAAGGAAGATAGGGAGAAGACAGTATTCATTACTCCATGGGGAAACTTTTGTTACAAAGTTATGCCTTTCAGATTGAAAAACACTAGAGCTACTTATCAAAGAACTATGACTATGTTGTTCCATGACATGACTTACAAGGAGATAGAAATTTAAGTAGATGACATCATAGTCAAGTTCAAAAGGCCTGAGGATCATCTGATGGATTTGAGAAAATTTTTGAAAGATTATAGAAGTATAGCCTGAGGTTGAATCCTGCAAAATGTGCTTTCAGGTCTCATGCTAGCAAGTTGTTGGGTTTCATTGTTAGTAAAAAGGATATTGAGATAGATCCTACAGAGATAAAGGCTATACAGGAGATGCCAATCCCAAAGACACAAAAAGATGTAAAGAGTTTCTTGGAAAAGATTAATTTCATTGGCATATTTATTGCTGGCCCTTACTTGTGAGCCTTTGTTTAAGTTATTAAGAAAAAATACTCTAGTGGATTGGAATGAGGACTATCAACAAGTTTTTGACAAGATTAAGGATTATTTGTTGAACCCTCATGTCTTAGTGCCACCAAAGCCAGGTTGACCGCTTATCATGTATCTTTCAAATTTAAATGGAGCGATGGGTTGCGTTTTGGGTCAGCATGATGATTTAGGTAAAAAGGAGCAGACAATCTATTATTTGAACAAGGAGTTCACTGCCTGTGAGGCAAACTATTCATTCTTGGAAAGTTTGTGTTGTGCATTAGCTTGGGCTACTCAGAAGCTCATAAATTATCTCCTAGATCACATCACTTACCTTATATTTCGATCAAATCTGCTAAGATACTTACTTGAGAAACCAATACTTACTAGGCGCATGGCTAAGTGGCAGATGATTCTTAGTGAGTTCAATATTATGTTCATGACCCAGAAGGCGGTCAAGGGTCAAGCAATTGCAGATCATTTGGTAGGGAATCCCCTGGAAGATGATCATGCATCTTTGCATCCTAGTAACTCCTTATTCTCTTATGTACAGGATGGTAGCAGTATTACCAGCAGAAGTTGAGATCCTTTCCCTACACATCTTGATGAAATCCTAATTAGAAGAGGTCGTTTGATTGATGAGAAATGGTTAAATGTCGTTTGTCATGGATAGTGCTACCACGACGAATGGCTCGTGCCTATAACAAGAAAATCAAGCAGCGTCCATTTGAAGTGGGAGGTAAAGTTTTGGAATGGATTCTTCCAAATCAAGAAGAGGCTAAGGGCAAATTTGTCCCGAATTGGCAAGGTCCATTTATCATGAAGAAGGTACTGTTAGGAGGAGGTCTTGTTCTAACTGAAATGATGGTTAGGTCTTTCCCCAAATTATCAATTCAGATATGGTAAAAAGGTTTTACATTTTATTAGTAAATTTCCTTCCAAAATTATTGCAAAAATGACAGGTCGAAGGCGAGCTTTCTTTCCATTCTGACAAAACATTTTATTCCCCTACTTTGTCCCTTTGAGCCTTCAGAATCTATGATTTTTGTTTCATAACCTACTTGAGGGTCACGCCCCACAGTGGGGCAAATTTTATTTTTGTTTGTTAAAGAAGAACAGAAAAAGAAACGAAAGTGAAAGTAAAAGCTATACAAAAGAGAACCCCAAGAGAAAGTGATAAAACTAGGGCAAATTTGAATTTAAAAAAAAGTCCAAAAAAAAGGAGAGAAGAAATCCAATTAACAAGTAGTACAACTTGGGATAATTTTTCTCAAAAGATATGACCTCAAGTTAATTAAACCCTCCATGAATTATGCTTTCTAGCCTTAACTTTTTCAATACCTCATTGGACCCTTTTATATAAGCTGAGAATGTTACCAACCTTTGTCTTTATTGTTGTGATAATTTTTGGAATGAAAATTTGGAAATAAATAAATGACATATGATGTTAATATATCTATTCCAAATCAATCAAGGAAAGATTGTCTTATTGATGCCAAATGTTTTAATACTAGTATGATTTAATGAAAAAAGGAATGACTGTTTAGGACTTGGATGTTGTTCGCTTTCATCCTTCTCCACAAAGGCAAAAACCCGAAACGGCGCCTTTGAAAAAATGATGAAAATGAAAAAAAGAAAAAGCAAAAAAAAGAAAGAAAAAAAGATGCAAAAAACAAAAAGAAAGAAAATGGGTAGCGAAGCCTCGGTGAAAACCGTGCTGAGGTTGGGTAACTACAATTAAGGTTTACAAGTGAGGAAGTAAGATGCGCCTACATTGGATGTGAAATTCTTTGCAGAAATTGGTGACTATAGTTACTTGAGGTTTTTTTCCATATTGATCATCTTGTAACAATTGATGTAGTGTAGATTAGGTGGAAAAAGTAAGAGCAATACAAACACAAAATCAAGTAACAAAACCTAATCTCCCAACTTTACTACAAGTATATGGATTGTTGTAGTATAGGAAATTAGGGTCAAATCCAACAAGGATCCAATTAATGCAAGTATGAGAGTTTTATCACTAACCTTATTATCTAAACAATGATTTAATGAGTAAATAGAGATTGATTATAATCCAACTAGCAAAGGAGAACTTGTAGATATGCAAGAATTCTTGTAGAAAAACAATTATGAATTGAGTTTTAGGGTAATGAATCCACTAATGATGCACAAATCGAATTTTGCAATTTAGAGGCCTAATTGAAAAGAAAAAAAAATATGGGGGTCAATTTTTACAAAAATTAAGGTCTTAATTGCATGAGACAAGATCTTTGGAGGCCTATGAATAGTAATTCCCAAAATAAAGAGGCTAAAACCTAAATATCCTCACATCATAAATAGACCATAATTAAAGTTGAAAATAATGGACTAAAAGAGAAATAAATTAATTAACTAAAATAACCTGGCCAAGTGAATTTGATTGGTAAACTAAACTGAGTTAATCAAAATAGAGCAAATCAAAACTAAACTAACCCCAATTAACAAAGACAAAAAAATAAAAGATCCAAAATGTTAAGACAATCATCAATTCCTCAATCATTTTTTTAACTAATTAAATTAATTAAAATTACAGAATCTAAAAAGAATAAAAAGCCAAAACTGAATCCATAAGTAACTCAATCATTCTTTCACAATCCCCAAAGTCCCAAGCTAATTTCCTTTCTTGTTTAACCGAAGTGAGAGGAGGAAAATGAACAAGAATAGAGGAGGAAAATGAACAAGAATAAAACAAAGCCTAAAACTAGAATAAAAGCACAAACCCTTCATCCCCTCTCCCATTTGGTTTTCTTCAACATAAATCTCTGTCTCTCTCTCTCTCTATATATATATATACACATTTTTCTTTCTCCCTTGCTTTTCTTCTGTCTCTTTCTCCCTACTTCTTCTCTTTCTCTTTGCCTTTCTTCCTTTCTCTGTTCTCTCTTTCTCCCTCTCTCTATCTCTCTTTTCTCTTTAGTTCTCTTCGTTCTTTCTCATTCCCTTTTGCTGTTCTTTCTTTGATTTTCGCTCTTTCTCTCTACCTTTCTTCTTCTTCTTCTTCTTCTCTCTTGCTCTCTTTACCTTCTCTCACTGAAAATACCAGAACCAACTCCTCAAATCTGTCTCTCTCAAAATTGTTTCCTCAAGTCCAAAAACCCATAATTTCTTCAATCTCAAAATCAAAACAATACATAAGCATAATTTCCATGACTTAACTTCTACCAAAAATAGATTATAGATGGGCCCAAATTGTACTTGTTGGTTGAGAGGCTAATGGTTTTGTGATTATGTTGGCGGCGATTGGTAGAGCTGATGGGTCGTGGTTATTGAGATTGATGGCTGTTGGTGGTGATACAGGGGTGGATTTGTTGAGTGAAAGTGGAGGATCATGGCAATTGGTAGTTGCAATGGGTGGACAGTGGTGGTTCTGAGGTGGAAAGTTAAGGGCTATCTTTCGGGGTCTGTTGGCCACAAGTGATGGCTTGATTGGAGGAGTTGCTAATTATGACCAACTGGGTGATGAGGAAGGAGGTTTCGGTGGTTGTTTGGCATATTGGTTCAAGAAGGAGAAGGACTAGTGAGGATCTAGTGGAGCTTGGGATTACTATGGCAAACTGAAGGTTTAAGCCAGTGGTTGTTTCTGGATTATGCTTGTAGTGGTGATGTGGCAATTGGATGGTGCAACTGGTGATTTTGGTTGCTATTTTTATAGGAGATTGATGTAAAATAATGGTGGCTTTGGGTGGCTTTTGTGGCTGTTGGAGGTTGCTTGGTAGTGACAATTTTGTGGGGATTGTGGCTAATGGTTAGTGTTTATGGGCGGCAGTGAAGCTTGGCATGGTGGTAGCGGTTGTGGGATTAAGGTCACAGGTGGAGATGGGTTTTGGGTGGACCTATTCAGGTGGCTATAGGGTGGTTTAGTGGATTTGTGCGTAAGTGATGTTTTGGGATTGCTGGTTTCTTGGTTTGGAGTTGGTTTTACAGGAGGTGGAGATGATTACTAGAGGGATTAGAGAAGGCAGTTGTGGGAGATTAAACTTGGTGTTGGTGCTGACTAATGATGGTGATGTTGGCGAGTGTGTGATGGGTTTGTGGAGGTTGACACCAGTGGTGAGGTGGTGGTTTGATCTGAATTGATGGCAAATTGGTGGCTGTCTTGCTGTTTTTGGTATCAGTTGGGGGGGATTGTGGTGGTGTTGTTCGTGTCTGTGTGTGATTGCGGTGGGGAATCGTGGCTGTGATGAAGGTGATTGGTTGTTTTAGTAGTCGATTTTGCACATGTTTGGTGGTTCTTCGTGGTTGTCCATGGTAGGTATGTGATGGTTGCTGTCACTGTGAGTGATGGATTGTGTGGTTGTGAGATGGAGGAATGAGACAAGAACTGGGGGATGAGTTATTTGTGTGGAGGTTCAGTGGGTTTTAATGGAATTTATTGTGTTTTTATAGGCTGGTGAGTAGTCGTTTGGCCATGGGAGAGCTGTTAATGGTTGTTCATCGCTACTTTGGGAATGCGAGATTGATTATGGTGGAGAGAATTGTGGCTGGAATTGCAGTTTTGAAGTGGTCATGGTGGCTAGGTTGCTTGTGGTTCCATTGTGGTGGTGCAGTAGTGACAGGGTTTTTGGATGCTGGTAGTTTATGCTTCTTGTTTATGAAAGAGGCGATGGAACTCAGGTGGTCGAAGAGAGTGATGGTGGAGAAGGAATAGAACTATAGAATGAAACCCAAACCTAGAAACGAGAAAAAGAGAAAAGAAAAGGAAAAAAAGAAAAAAGGAAAACCCTACAAATTCAAGAAAAGCAACAAAAATCAAGTTGTTTTTGAATCATAATAAGTGTAAATGGGTAATCAAGGACTAAGATGGTATCTTGTAATGCAAATTGGTAGCCTAATGATTATTGTTGACTTGAATGATGGATGAAAAATCATGTGTGTTCTTGAGTTTGTATCCTTTTGATCTTAGTATGTGGAAGAAAAGTGTGCTTGTGTGTGTGTTTAATCTAACTATGCGTGTTTGTGGTGTGTATGTGTGTATGTTTAATCTAACTATCTGTGTTTTGTGATGTGTTTATGTGTGTAGTATTTAGTGTGTGAAAATGTGTGTATTGTGTTTAAAAAAATCTAAGAATTTCCCTAGCTTTTTCTATTATCCCCCCTTTTATTTAATCCAAATGGGATATTTGTAGCACAACGGGATAAGATTTGGGAATCTTTTCAAATCTTATCCTCCAAACACATACAAAGAATTAAAAAAAAAAAAAACATTTCATGACTTTTTTAAAAGTACCAAAAAATAGAAAAATCCAAAAAATGCAAATAACAAATTTTATCAATAAAAGAATTCAGATGAGAATACATTTCTCGTGCAAAATGATCATTTTGTCCTTGAACATGGTATTTGCCAAAAAAATAGTAGTGAATCTCAAAAGTTTATAAAAAATTAGAACTAAGCTTAAAAATCTAAAAAATGAATTAGAACCCAAAATTGGCAAAAAATGCATTTAGGGTGCGAAATGATCATTTTGCCCTTACACTAACGAAATATACAGAAATAGCTATTAGCCTCAAAAAATTGCCAAAAATTAAAAGTATGCTTAAAACCCTGAAACATGAAATTAGAAAAAACATTTTGCCCATTTTCCCCTGAATGCATTATTTACTGAAAAAATAACAATTGACCTTGAAAAAATTAGAAAAATTGAGAAACATGCTTAAAAATCCTAAAAAATAAATTTAGGACCCAAAATAGGTGAAAATAGTATTCATGAGGCGAAATGATCATTTTGCCCCTGCATTAAGGAAATGTACAAAAAAAAAAATCAATTAAATCCAAAACAATCACAAAATTCAGAAACATATATAAAAATACAAAATATAAATTTAGAACCCCAAAACTAATGAAAAAAATATTTGCATATTGAAAATTAACATTTTACACGTTGAATTGTTGATTTTGCCCTTTTTTTACCAGAAAATTGAAATTTTACCCCAAAAGTGAAAAATGACTCCTAATGTTAGAAATATAAATGGTGTGTCAAAAATTAGTGTTTATAGTCTGCTCCTCTTTGTTGAGAATCTTGCAGAGATTTCAAACAAAGACATAGAAAATACCAAATTTTGACTCACCTAAATGTGAAAACAGATGTAAGTGTAAATTAAACATCTAAATATGCATAGTACGAGAATTTGATGAAATGCAAAGCGGTGACCAGGCTCCCTAGGAGCTTCCTACGTATCTTGGTAAAAGGAATTAGGTCAAATGTAGTTCCAATTTGATGACGACAAACAACTAAGTGAAATGCATTAACGAAGACTTGATGCAAGCGAAACGTAAACAAACCATGGACTAAAGTGATGCCTAATGCATGATGATATAAAAAGAACAAGAATACTGAATGAAGATGACTGAGAATGTAATCAAAACGATATGGTATCTAATACTACAAATAGAATTACTAGAAACTAAAAATGAAATGGTATCCAATGCTAGGATTGGATCTTACTACTGGAAACTGGCAACAAAAATGACTGAAATTAAAGCGCAGTGCCCAATGCCTAGATTAGATCTTACTGTCGAAAACTAACAACAAAAAATGACTGAAGTTAAAGCGCAGTGCCCAATGCCTGGATTAGATCTTACTACCGGAAAAGCGCAGCGCCCAATGCCAGAATTGGATCTTACTATTGGAAACTTACAATAAAAATGACTGAAATTAAAGCACGGCACCCAATGCTTAGATTGGATCTTATTGCCGTAAAAGCACGATGCCCAATGCTAGGATTGGATTTTACTATTAAAAACTGACAGCAAAAATGACTGAAATTAAAGCACGATGCCCAATGCCTGGATTGGATCCTACTGCCTAAAAAGCGTGATGCCCAATGCCTTGATTGAATCTTATTGCAGGAAATGCGCGGTACCAAATGCTAGGATTGGATCTGGCTACAAAAACTGACAACAAAATGATTGAAATTAAAGCGTGACGCCCAATGCTGGAATTGGATTTTACTACCAAAAAACGCGGTGCCAATGCTAAGATTTGATCTTACTATCGAAAATTGATAGTAAAATGATTAAAAATTAAAGCGCAACACCTAATGCCTAGATTGGATCTTACTACTGGAAAAGCACAGCACCCAATGCCTAGATTAGATCTTATTGTTGAAAACTGACAACAAAAACAACTGAAATTAAAGTGCAGTGCCCAATGCTTGAATTGGATCTTATTGCTGAAAAAGCACGGTGCCTAATGCTAGGATTGGATCTTACTGTCGGAAACTAACAACAAAATGATTGAAAATTAAAGCACGATACCCAGTGCTTGGATTGGATCTTACTGCAAGAAATGAAAACAAAACAACTGAAATTAAAGCGTGACATCCAATGTCTGAATGGGATCTTACTGTCAAAAAAGTGCAGAGCCTAATGCTAAGATTGGATCTTACTGTCAGAAACTGAAAACAAAATGACTGAAATTAAAGTACAATGCCCAATGCTTGGATTGTATCATACTACCTGAAAAGCACGGCGCCCAATACCAAGATTAGATCTTATAGCTGGAAATTGACAATAAAAATGATTGAAATTAAAGTCCAACGTTCAAGTTGGAACTAAAATGAAAGAAGACCCCAACGGATGAATTGGGGTTCAACAGACAAGTTGAAACTAACAAAAAAGTAAACCCAATGGACGAGTTGGGGTCCAATAGACGAGTTGGAACTGAACAGAAATTAAAACTCAATGGATGAGTTGGCGTCTAATGAACAAGTTAGAACTTGAATAGAAATTAAAATCCAATAGATGAGTTGGAACTGAATAGAAATTAAAACCCAACAGACGAGTTGGGGTCTAATGGAAGAGTTGGAATTTGCACATAAACGAAAACACAACAGACAGGTTAGGATCCAATAGATGAGTTCGAACAATTGAAGAGTAAACTCAATGGACGAGTTGGGGTCCAATGGATGAGTTGGAACTAACTAAAAAGTAAACCCAACGGATCAGCTGGGGTCCAACGGATGAGTTCGAACTAATTGAAAAGTAAACGCAATGGACAAATTGGGGTCCAACGGACAAGTCGGAATAAACTGAAAAGTAACCCAACGGACAAGTTGGAACTAATTGAAATGTAAACCCAACGACGAGTTGGGATCTAGTGGATTAGTTGGATGATAAGTAATAAATTTACCTTTTTTAATATAGTATTTTATATATGATTTTAGTGTGTTTTTAGCACATTTTCAGCATTTTTTATATAAAAATGGTTCAAATTCATAAATATTCTCCATTTGATGATTTTCCAAAAAATTAGGGGTTTTACTCGGTTTTTAGAGTTTTGAGGCAAAATTTCTATTTTGAGTAAATTAATGCATAATTTTTCGTACAATCTTGCAGCTTTTATAACTTTAATCATAATTTGGATCAATTGGAACACATGTCATCACGTTCATTATAGATTCAAGGATGATTGAATTTGGAACTCAAAGGAACAACTTCTACATTCAAACTTGGAGGATTGTTTTGCTTAATTTTTAGAATATTCTTGTCAACAAATTCACCATGGAATTACAAGGTCAACACAAAAAGGTCTCAAGGGCATACGAGGAATAACAAGCAAAAGAAAAGTGCAAAGAAGCAATAAAAGTAAAGAAATGGAGAAAACTAAGGGTCAGCAACAATGACACACTTCTGTGTTTTGACAATAACTTGAGGTAAAAATATTGGATTGGGATGATTTTTCTTGCAATCTAAAGCTAAGAGGACACTCTACAATTCTTATGAAGACATCAAAATCCAGTTCTCACATCTTCATGGTCAAAAACTCAAATTACTGAAGAACAAAGCTCTCCCGATCACCTCTCAGTATTTTGGCCATATCTTTGCATCCAGAGCTCCAAATGACTGATTATTGTGGTGTTGGAATGATAACTTAAGGAACTACAACTTTCATGTTTGAGGAAGAGCAAATTCAATCCGTGGGTTGGATCGGCGGGTCTACTAACCCGCGGATGACCCGGGGATCAGGATTAACAAGTTTCATGTCGGCACTTTTCAACTTGCAGCTTATATTCCAACCCTTTTTGATGACTTTTGAAGATTCTTTGTACTACACTACCCAAGGAAACATTGCAAAATTCAAGGGAAATCTTTTTGTGATTTCAAGACAACTTTTCTTGCAAATTGTCATGCAAATTGTCTAGATGATTAGGGTGAATTTGTCTATAAATAGGGAGCTCTTGCAAGACATTTAGAACAAGTCTTGTAGTGAGGAGCACTCCCAAGTAGTTGTAGTTTAGTGTTTTCTTTATAGTTTATAGTAGGAAACTCAATACTTGTAAGAAAAACTCTTGAGGAATTCCTACATACCAATCCATTTTCAAGGGAGAAATAGAAGATACTTGGAGCCTTGTTCGTCATTTGAATCAGATTTCTTCATCCTATCTCTTTTTTTTTTTTTTGGCAAATTTTGTATTTAGGGGTGGGATGCCAGCCCAAAATTTATTAAAATATAAGGACAAAAGTACATGAGTAGAGGGGGGCATAAAACCTTACCTCTAGATGAAGAAATAATAAAATTAGAGGAATTCAACTTCTTATTACATGTAAATATGATTAAATACTATTTCTGAATTTTCTAATGGATGGAAACCCAAGTTTATCAACTCTAATCTCTCCTTTTGCCAGACGTGGAAGATTCAATTCATCATAGATAACGAAGTCAACTGGCAAAGAACATCCTTCATTGGCTAGCAAGTCGACAACTTTATTTGCTTCACGATAACAATGGCTGAATGAAATGATTATAGAACTTATGTTGAACAACTCCTGAACTTCTTTAGCAATAGGACCATGGGCAGGATATTTTATTTTGAAGGACTGAAATGAGGATCTGAGAGTCACATTCTACCATGATCCTGGAAAAGGCCTTTTGTCTACATAATTGAATACCCCAGAGTAAAGCCCTAGCTTCTGCTTGAATACTTGTAGCCTCACCAAAATAACAAGAAAAGCCAAATATCATTCTGCCCTCATGATCACGTAGCACCCCTCCTCCACCACTAATCCCTGGATTTCCCTTCGAGCTCTCGTCCGTGTTTAATTTAAAAGACATGAAAGGAGGTGGCAACCATTTCACCAAACGGAGAGAATAAGACTGACGAGAGAGACGAATAGATTTGATAAAAGAAGACCAACTTTCCTCCTCCAATCGAACGTTTTTAAATTGTAAGTGGAAAAGTTCTCTTATATCCAAAAAAATTTTCTGCACCATATTAGTAAAAGGAATATGTTTATCTTCAAAATGAGCCATATTTCTCACCTTCCATAGCTGCCAACAAAGAACAATAGGTAAAATCTGCAATATAAAAGAGAATTGAAGATTTCCTGATCCATGAAACCAACAACCAGCCAAGATAGGACGAATTCGAGCATGGGAGATCCAAAGATGGCAATCAGGCAAGAAAAAACTCCATAATCTACTCGCCAAATCACTAGAAGAAAAAATGTGATCAATGGATTCTTCTTGAGGATAGAGACAACAGTGACATTTGAAAGGGCCATGGAAGCCAAATCTCTTCATAGTGACATTGATCAGAAGCTTATCACGTAACAGTCGTAGCATAAAAAAGGATAGCTTAAAAGGAATCACCAGATGCCAAATCTTGCTATGCATGAAAGATAAAGTACCTTTGCGTCGAATTAATTGAAAAGCCGAAGACAAAGTAAAATTGCCTGAGGATGTTAAAGTCCAAATGCCACGTGACTCTCCTGCTTCATTGTTCGGGCTCCACAACAAGTGATTCTCCACTGCATCACGTACTTTCATCATGCGCTTCCAAGTTAATGAAGATGAAGAGCAAGCTAAAGCAATCATAGGGTTTTCAGAAGCATCATATTTGGCTTTCATGAAATTAGTCCATAAGGTTGAAGTAGTCCTAAATCTCCACCAAAGTTTGATAGAGAAGGCTACATACACATCCTCAAGGGACCTAACTCCAATGCCACCTTCGCCATGCGGGTAACAGAGCTTATTCCATTTAATCCAATGGAATTTGTGCCTACCTTCAAAAGTTCCCCATAAAAAATCAGCAATAGTCTTCTCTATAATCTTGAAGATCCCTTTTGTTGGATTTGAAGCAGCTAATAAATGAAGAGGAAGTGAAGATAAGACACTTTTAATAAGCACAATTTTACCCCCAAGAGATAATAATCGGTTCTGCCAAGAAGCTATCCGATTTACCACGGATTGAGACATATCTGCAAAGTACGATGCTTTCCTATGTCCAGAGAACAAAGGACAACCCAAATAACGAACTGGGAAACTCTTATGAGAAAAACTCGTAATCTGGCCAATTCTTACTTTCTGTTGAAGTGACATACGATCATGCAACAAAAAATAGCTTTTATGACAGTTAATCAACTGCCCAGAAACCAGTTGGTAGCCCTCCAACACCTTCATTATACACTTCAAAGAACTAGCCCCGGCGTTGCAAAAAATTAGAACATCATCTGCGTAAGCTAGATGAGAAATAATAGGACAGCCCCGAGGTACTTTAAAAGCACAGGAAGGATGTGCCAAGATTTCGGAGTTTAGACTTCTTGATAACACCTCAGCAGCAATAATAAACAAGGCTGGAGAAATTGGATCTCCCTGACGAAGGCCTCTAGAAGACTTAGAAAACCCACAACTAGAGCCATTAATGATTATAGAAAACCATGAATTTGAAACTAGACGCCATATCATATCGATAAAACGCTCACCAAAACCAAAAGCCCGGAGCACTTGTAACAAAAATGGCCATGACACTCGATCATAAGCCTTAGCCATATCAAGTTTTAGAGCCACATTACCACCTCTACATTTCCTCCCAATTCCCTGAACCATCTCCTGTGCCAACATATCATTTTCAGAGATGAGTCTTCCACGGATGAAGCCACACTGATTAGGTGAGATCAACTTAGGAAGTAGGGTAGCCAATCTGTCTGATAACACCCTAGAAATAACTTTATTAAAAAAATTACAAACACTAATGGGTCTGAATTGAGAAAAATCCTGAGGACATATGATCTTTGGAATCAACACTATAGAAGTAGCTGTGACCCCCTTTGGCAATTCTGCACCACAGAAGAAACTATTAATCACTTCAAATACATCCTGACATATTATCTCCCAAGTAGTAGTGAAAAATTTGCCAGAATAACCATCCGGCCCAGCTGAGCTGTCCCCATCCATAGAAAAAATGACCTTCCGAATTTCATCCATTGTGGGATACTCCTCAAGCATAGAATTATCCTCTGAAGTAACAATATTAGGGATCACCTTGATCATGTCTAAAGAAGTAGGACATTGACCTCCAGAAAATAATTCTTGAAAAAACTGAACTCCTGCTTGTCCAATGTCCTCATCCGATGAAATCCATGCACCTTGTTGATTTTTGATCCGATGGATCACTGCTTGAGATCTTCTTTGCTTAACAACAGAATGAAAGAACTTAGTGTTTTTATCCCCTTCTCGTAGCCATTTGATCCTTGCCTTTTGTTGCCAATAAAGCTCCTCCACAGCAAGACGATGGTGATGATTAGAATGAGCCTGGTCTAAAGCCCTCCTCCCTTCAAGAGAATCATCAATCTCCACCCGTTGCTCCGCCAACATTAACTCCTTTTCAGCTTCAACAACTTTAGTAAATAAATTACCAAATGAGGTTTTGTTCCAATGTTGTAAGTCTCTTTTTAAACGGCGTAGCTTTGCACATAAAACTTGCAAGGGTCGACCAGGAACATCTTGCTACCAAGACGCTCGTACTACCTCCATGAACTCGTTGTGTGAAGCCCACACATTTAAGAATCGAAAAGGTCAGGGTTTGTTGTCAAGCCGAGTGGAAGATGAAATCAGCATGGGGGCATGATCAGAAGGGGCCCGAGCCAAATGTGAAACCGAAATGGACAAACTATCAGCACACGCAGCATTCAGTAAAAGCCTATCAAGACGTTTCCAAATGCGCATCCTGCCGTTACGGTTGTTACACCATGTGAACCTGGAGCCTGAAAACCCAGCATCAAACAAATTTGCAGAAGACATAAAATTTAAAAATCTGAAGCCTCGGAGGGGTGGAAAGGTCTGCCACCTTGTTTCTCAGAAGAATCTACTACGAGATTAAAATCTCCACATACCATCCAAGGGCCAGAGGATGGTTTATCATGCAATAAAGCATCCCATAATTCAAGTCTCTCAACTGTTAAACATCTAGCATGAACAACTGATAGAGAATATGTAGCTAAAACTTGCGGATGATTAACAGAAATTGAAAGATGTTGCTGACTTTGTCCAAACACCGAGCATTGAAAAGGACTATTGTAGAAGATCCAAAGTGATCCACATTCATTACTCAAAGCCATATCAAATTTTAGTTTAAGCCTAAGTACCTCCAATAATGTAATATCCCTTTTAGGTTCACAAATTAAGGGCATTTGAATCTTGTGACATTTAATCAACCTTTTTAATCTTTTGAAATTTGGAGCTCGAGTAATACCCCGTATATTCCAAAAAAGAGACTTGATCATTGAGACAATTTAGAAGAAGTAAGTGAGGATCTAACCGACGATCTTAACTCACGATCCGAAGGAAACGCAGCTCGGATGCCTTTGAGACCCTTAGCATTATTCGATTGTCCATCTACAGCCATTATTATCATAGAGTCCAGATTTCTAGCAGCAGATGAATGTGCAGTCGTAGTGGTATGCACTACATTTCTAGGTGAAAGGTTACCAGCAATGACAGGCAAGTGTTGCTCATTAACTTGCAGCAACCCTTCATCATCATTTGCAATAATATTCTCCTCATGCCTAGCATGCGACTGCTGTTTGTCGCGCCCCATTTTTCGAAAAAGGGAAAATAAATAAAATGATAATAAGTGTGGTGAATGTGTTAGTTGGAAAAAGGAAAATTAAAATGCGTTGTTGCGTTTATTTGTTGGGAAAAGAGGATAGGTATTTGTAAAATGATTTTTTAGAAAATATTGTACAAAAGACGTGAAATACTTTATTTTTTGAAAGCAAATGAAAAGGGCCTAAAATGGGACTTTTGAAAATGCGACGGTTTTTGGGCCCGAAAATAGAGTCTAAAAAGGGTTTTTTAGTGAAAAAGGAGTCGCCACTTGGTATTGAGTTTTGGTGTACCAAGTCACCCGAAAATATTTTATAAAACGTAAGAGAATTAAAAATGATTCATTAAAATGATTTTTTGAGGAAAAACAAGAAAAACCCTTTTAGACGACTCCAGGTCTTTGAAAAACAAGAGAAAAAGGTTCGGGAGTCACAGTTGAAGAAAGGGAAGGCAAAGGCTCGTGCCTAAGGCACCCTTTCAACCTAGCCGAAACTAGTTGCGAGGTTTAGTCTAAATTTTCCTAATATAACCCTAAGATTTTATCGCATTTGGATGCAACTATATGAATGCAAATCTAATCCTAAAAATGAATATCGATAAGGGACGAAATGTTCCACTGAGGTTTGGTCGGGATATTCGCATTAATTGCGAAACCCGAGTCTAGACCTCGACGGAGTCACGAGTATAGATGCAAAATGGAATGCAAAAGAAAAGAAAAATAATAGTATAGATAGTAAGTGAACAAAGAAAATGGGGATGTAACATAACGGGTACGGGAGACTAATAGACTCGTGACTATCTGTTTCTACTCACGGAGGGGGGAACGACATGTACGCCATCGCTTCCCACGTGAGTAGATGACTATTTCTTAGTCGAAATCACGCAAATGATCTAAAATTCTATGTGTAGTGGAATCTAAATGTTATGCACCAAATAGATGTTAAAATAAGTAATAAGTTATAAAGTATATAAAAAAAATCATAGAAAATGGGAAAAGCCTAAAAAGATAAAATGTGTGTGAAATGGCATAGAGTGAACACGAAAAATGATCCTAATGCTAAAATAACCTAAAGGCATAACATTGGACTAGCCTATTTTCTAAAAAGTTCTCCGCTAGCGTTGGACTAGCGAAGAAAACGAAATTAACCATAACTAGCTTTGGACTAGTGTGGCGACGATACCCATATATAATTAAAGCAAGTAAATAAATAAAGCATGTATTAAAGCAATAAATCACATAAAAGCAAATAATAGCAAGTAGGAGCACATAGCACATAAGCATGGTATTCTAGATGCGAGTTCCTAGGAAAAGCGAATAAAACACACAAGCACATAGCACACATAGCACACAAAAGCCCTAACTATTACACCGGAGAATAACCTAATTACAATCTAAAAATAGAAAAAAAAGAATAAAAGATATCCTATCTAACCTATCTATTACACTTTCTATCTAAAATACAAAGAATTTTGCTAAATAGAATATATTATCTATCTATTACATTTCTTTGAATAATCGGAAAATTAATTTCTAATAAGTAACATGGCATAAATAAATAAACACTCTCACATGGATAAAAAAGTATAAACACAAAAAAACACGCAGAAAAACACATAGGAGCACATAAAAGAAATATTGGAAGGGTAATCGAGGTACCTCTCATTCGCAAACCCGGTATAAAATGCTAACAACATGAACAAACTTATCAAGGTACCATTATTTAAATAAATAAACCATTAATTAAAACAATTTTAGATTAATCACTATAAACTTGTTATAATAATTCAAAACAATTATGGTAATAATAAACAAAAGTTAAAGAAAAGCAATGATTAAATATTTAGGAAGAAAAATGAAAATTATTTAAGTAAACTAAATAAAAAATAAATAATAAAATAATAAAATAAAGTACAATAATAGATAGTAAATTTTTTTTAACACACAATATAAGGATTGCCAAAATAATTAAGAGAGAAATAAAGAAATTGATTGGAACATTAATTAGACTAATAAGACCAAATTTTAGAACATTAATCATAAATAAAATAAAATAAAATGCGAAAATCAATAATTAAAAGCTTTGGGGATTTAATTAGTTCTAATTATTATTTTATTTTATTTTATTTTATTTTATTTTATTTTATTTTTTTTGCAAAAATAAAATATTATAAGGTTTGGATTAAAAATGGAAATTTAGACAACATTCCAAAGTGAAAAATGTGATTTTTAACAAACAAAAGAGTAAAATTATAATTTTAAACCCTAATTAAGGTAATGACATAGTTTACAATGAATTTAAAGGCTAAAACATAATTTTCAGCAACTATAATGCCCAAAAACAAAAATTCCAGCAATAAATAAAAGACTAAAATAAAATTTCTAACAATTAATGGAGGTCTTAAAACAAATTCCAGCAACATAAAGGACCAAAATATAAATTTCAGCAACAATAGGGGGCCAAAAATAAAATTCCAGCAAGTGTACTAACTCAAATAAAATTCCAGCAAAGTTGGGGGGATAAAAATGAAATTCCAGCAAGTATTCTAAGGCAAAAATAGAATTTCCAGCAATGTATAAGGGCCAAAATGCAATTTTCAGCAACATTTAAAGCCTAAAATATAATAACAGCAAGCTTGGGAGGCAAAATTGCAATTTTCATAAATATCAGAGGTTAAAAATGCAATTCCAGCAAAATCTAGGGGTCGAAATGTAATTACCGAAAAATATAGGGGTCAAAATGAAAAATTAAAAACGTAGGGGGCGAAATTATAATTATCTAAAAGTTGAGGGACCTAAATGCAATTAATCGGGACCTAATTGCAAAGAAAATTAAATTATGGGGGTCAATCTACAATAAACAGAAATTTAAATGCACAAATCAAACATTTCCATGGTTACAGTAGCATTAATGAAAATATAAGGACTATAAAATAAATAAATATTATTAATTAAAAATAAATTCAAAAACTAAACTAATCAAAACGACGTAGTTTTGAGTGAAACTACGTCAAAACGACGTAGTTTCACCAAAACTTTTTTTTTTTTTTTAAACCGGTTTTCTTTCTTTACTTTTTTTTTTTTTTTAACTTTTCCAGATTTTTCTTTCTTACTTCTTTTCTCTTTCTTCTTCTTCTTTTTTTTCTCTCTTTCTTTTCTTTCTTCTTCTCCTCCTGGTTGCCCCCTCCCCGATCTGCTCTCCTCTCGCCGTCCGGCTCTCTTTCTCTCTCTCTCTCTCGCCGGAATCTCTCTCCGGAATTCTCTCTGTAACCTCTCCCTCTCTCTTTTGGTCTAAAATCCCTAATTCATCTTCAACCGAAAAACAATTTCTTCCAAATAAAGTCCCGAAATCCTCACTTGCTCAAATCCAATGTAAAGCAAACAATATTTCCTCTAATTGAACTATTAATATAGTAACAGGAAGAGGGACCAAGAATATTACCTGTGGGAGGCACTCAGTGGTGAGGCGGAGGGGATGTTAGTGGTGGCGCTGAGCAGGGGTAGCCCGGTGGTGGATGGTGATGAGTGGCTTGACGGCGAGCAGGTGGCGCCACTCCAGTGGTGGTGGGGATGTTGCTGCTGTTTGTTGTTGTTGTGCCCCCCCCCCCTTTTTTTTTATGTTTTGCAGGTGTATGTAATGGATTGTGCGTGTATTGTTTGTGTGTAATTGGCTGTGTATTTGATGCGTGTTTGTGATGCTTGTGCAGATGCGTGTAGTGTGTGTGTTTGTGCGTATGTGTGTTTTGTTCGCAGGGTGCGTGTGGGTAATGCAGGTTTGTTGTGTGTGTGTGTTCAGGTGTCTATGCAGGCGGTGTATAATGTGTGTGGTGTGTTGTGAATTGCAGGGGTGAAGGTGGAGGTGTGTATAGCGTGTGGTGTGTTGTGTGTGTTTTGTTGTGAATTGCAGGGGTGAAGGTGGAGGTGTGTGTAGCGTGTGGTGTGTTGTGAATGTGTTTTTTGTGCGTGCGTGTGTGTGAAGAATGCAGGAATGAGTGTAATGTGTGTCTGTGCAGATGTGAAAATGTGCTGGTGTGAGTGTTTGAATATGTGTTTTTGATTGGATTGGATGTGCCGTGTGTGTTTGTGAGGGGAAGGTGTGTATGTGTGGGGAGGTGAGGGATCTGTGTGTGCTGAAACTGTGTGTGAAGTGAGTGAAAGTGTGGTCAGGAAGGGGAAAGAAAATGCAGGTGTGTGTGAGTGTTGTTCTGGTTCTGTGAGTGTGTGCAAGGTGTGTTATGACTGCAGGGAGAGGAAGGGGAAAGAAAATGCAGGTGTGTGTGAGTGTTGTGCGTCTGTGTTGTTTGTGTGATGCAGTGTGTGTGTAATGCGTGCAAATGAGTGTGTATGTGTGAGCTGTGTGCTTTGCTGGTGTTGTGAGGAAAGCCAGGAGAAGAGAGAATTGTGAGTGAATTGTGCCTGTGTGCAGGTGAGCCGAGAGAGTGGAATGGGGGGAAGATGTGTATGTGCAGGTCTGTGAAGATGTGAAAAATGGTGTGTGGGCTGTGTGTTGCAGAGAGGGAAGAGAGAGGAGGGAATTGTGCCGGTGGGAGTGGATTGTGATGAAGATGAAGTCTGAAAGAAAATTGAACAAAAAAATCCCTTAGAATCTGATGAAGTGTAGTTTTTAGGTGGGTGATGGAATGGAGCATAGAGTTTTTGTCTGATGGATTCAGTGTCCTGCTTTGCTGCTGCGTTCAGCAGCTGCAGTAGCAAACTACTGCAGCTGCTGTAGCAGCAGCTAGGTTTTTTTTTTTTTTTTTTTGTGGAGAAAAATAAGGAAATAAAGAAAATGAAAAAATGAAAATAAAATAAAACTACTTGAACCCCCTTTTTTTTTTTAAATTATATTATATAAAAAACTGAAATACAACATTATATATAAAAAAGAAAAGGTAAAATTTAGTGCAACAACTTAAAGGTTAATTTAATATTAGAAAAATACAACTAAAAATAAATATCAAATGGTCTTAATAAAAAAAAACAAAATAATAATAATTTTTAATTTTTTTCTTTTTCTCTTTTTTTTTTTAAACATAAAATTTATAAAATGCTCATAGATAAAATTCTTATAAAGAAAATTGTAAATAAAAAGTGCGTTGGAAAACGTGACCTAAATATGGCAAAATTATAAAATTTATGAAAATTAATAAATGACATCACACAAATTTTACACAACATATATTATCACATAAAGCACATATATTATAATTTTCACTCAAAATTTTTGAAATTAACGCATTCTTGGGAAACGTGCCCTTAATAAACAAAAAGATGAAAATTAAATAAATATTAAACGACCTCTAAAAATTATGAGATTTTTACAGAAAATTTATGAGTATTCAAAAATGCAAATATAAAATTTTTTACTTGAAAATTATCGTAAAAAAGTGCATTGGAAAACGTGCCGTTGAATTAAAAAATATTAAAATTTTAAATAAATAATGAATGACTCCTAAAAATCATTAAAATCATAAATAATGATAAAATAGTAAAATCATGTATTTAGGAAATAAGATAAAATAAATCAATATTTACATGGCGAAATTACCATTTTGCCCCTGACGTGACGAATTAGACATAATATGCGAAAATTGTACTCGACCCCTGAAAAATAGGAAAATACCCCCTAAAATAAAAGTGACAACATATTTTTACAAAAGGTGTGTCAAAATTTGGTGTCTACACTGTTCATATGTCATCATAGAAAAATCCTGAATTGGAGAATTCGTTTGGGGAGGAGCTGCCCTTGGCTCATTGACTGGAAGCTATTGTCTAGCTTGCTGTGTTCCATCAACTTCAGTGGGTTCCATCTGAGTGTCTGACTTGTTGGGAATAACCGAAGGTGGAGCCATCTCCAGATTAGAAGTAACGATTTGCTCCAGGTCTGTCGACTGCATGGCTACATCTTGCGTTTGTTGTTTCCCAGCTTGCAAAGTAGCAGTAGGTTCGTCAATCGCCATCTCGTGTTTCTGGGTTTTTTTCACCCAAACCAAGTGCTGAGTATCAGAAGGGCCTTGTGCGACAGGACGACTCTGATTTTCATTGCCAAGTTTGCATGTCTCCTTGCCATGTCCAAGCTTGCAGCAATGATCACAATATAAAGGAATATTCTCATATTCCATGGATTGCCAAAACCCAGCAGATCCATTATTGATCCAAATACGATCCAGATGGGGTTGTTTCAAATCAACTTCAACACACACTCGGGCGACGCTAGGTCGTGCTAGAGAAGCTGTGGATGCATCCAGTTTCAGAGGGCTTCCTATCAGATGAGCAATTGAAAAGAGAGGGCCCTTGGCAAATAGATGAATAGGGAGATGAGGAAGGCGAATCCAGATAGGAACTATAGATGATTCCAAATCAACATTGAACGAGGCAGACCACTTAAACACTCGAATGACACAGCCTTGAAAGGACCACATACTGTGCATCCAACATCTATGGAAATCTTCTTCCAATTCAGATCTAATCAGTACATGTCGAGGGTCCAGAAGACCAATTGAAAAAGGCCCTTTAAAACCAACTGAATGGAAATCTTTACGTAGAGATTCCATAGAAGGACGTCCCTTGGAGAACTTACCAACTAGTGAGTACTTGAATGGAGCCGAAAGTTGATGAATTTCTTCAATGGAAAAAGAAATCGCAGGCTGACCTCGATGGATTTCAGGCGGCTTTATGATAGGATCAGATGGAACAGCAACTCCAGATAGCACATCTGCAAAAGAGCGCTTCGAAGGAGAAGGATGATCAGCATGAAGAGCAGCAGCTGGAGGAAGAGAAGCCATGATAGGAAAGATGGCAGTGCACGACAAAGCCACCGAGCACCACCTACCAGAACGGTGGAGAAGAAGTTCAAAATTCAAAAACCATGAAAATAGGAAGGAAAGATATGAGAGAGAAGAGAGCTTTTTAACCACTCAATTGAGATGATTAAAATGGGATAAAATCTACAATAATTTGGCTTAATTACCTGAACTCTTTTCTTCATCCTATCTCTTATTTACTTACTTTGTTATGGTTTTGTGTATTGATTCCTTGACTCCTATGCTATATTTTTCATTATGATCGAAATACTAGTTTAACGGGTGGATGAAACTAGTCATATGTATTGAATAAAGACTTATCTTTACATGTCTTGCTCTTGCTTATTCATTGACTTAGTTTTCAAATTTGTAGTTGATTAATCTCAATTGCAAATCATTTTGTTTGTTATATGACAATGAGAATTGCATGTAACAATAGAGAAAAGTAGATGAAACCTACTAGTAGACACATGAGGATGTGGTGCTTATAGGTGGAATAAGGTTATTTGTTTAGCAAGTAATAACCACAATTCATAATCATAACATGCTAGCAATAGGAAACTTCACTATGAGAATAGGAAATCTTCTTGTTAGTAATATCAAATCATTATGAGAATGAAGTTTGGTAGTAGTAATCTATTCATTATGAGAATAAGTTTTGGTTGCTAATAGAATTGAATTCTAAGTAAGACAAGGTGTTATAAGCAAGTTATTAATCTTTTCATGCATATTTGTGACCGTTAGTGGATTCTACACCCTAAACTTATATTTGTGAATTTCATCCATTAGTTTTTCTTAAAGAATTTGAACTTTTCTTTACTTTGCCTACCACACTGTTCAATGAAATGTCTAGATAATAAAGTATGTTAACAAGCTTTGGCAATTGTCACTAAAGTTTCCTCGTGGGATCGACCCTAATATCGCTATACTCATTTCGACCTGTATACTTGTAGTTATAGGGGAGTTAGGTATTTTTATTACTTGTGTGTGTGTGAAATTTGAGAGATTTATTGCTATATTTGTATACCTAATCCACTCACATCAAGTTTTTGGCACAGTTGCCGGGGAAACCAAGGCAATATTAAAGTGAAAACAAGCTTTATTAATCTGGACTTTAGTTTTTTGTTGTTTTATAATCTTTCTTGTTTTGATTTTGGTAGGTATCAAGTAGGTATTCATGGAAGGTGGTGCAAAAGTTTCAATTAAACAACCTCAAGTAGAGCAAATGGAGTCATTTTCTCGAAGAGCATTAAGAGATTTTGCTATGCCAAGTATTTCATGTTCTCAAACTAGTATTTCAAGGCCACCGGTAAGTGCAAATTCTTTTGAACTTATTCCATGTTTGATACAAATGGTTCAAAAAGGTCAATTTGGAGGAAACTCGACTGAGGACCCTTATGTGCATTTAGCTAGTTTTGAGGCATTATGTGATACAATCAAGTTTCAAGGAGTTAGTGAAGATGCTATAAAACTTTAGATTGTTTCCACTTTCCTTATATGGCAATGCTAACATGGCTTATTTCACATGCACCAAACACATTCACAAATTGGGTTACTTTGTCAAATGCTTTCTTGAATAAGTATTTTCCACCTATTAAAACGGCTAAGTTGAGAATGGACATAATTAGATTTAGTCAACAAGAGAATGATTCATTGTATGAATCTTGGGAAAAGTATAAAGACTTGCTAAGGAAATGTCCTCACCATGGACTTCCAGATTGGCTAATAGTCCAAACATTTTACAATGGATTAACCTATTCTGCAAAAGTTAATCTAGATGCAGCAGCAGGTGGAACTTTGATGGCAAAGTCAACAAGTGAAGCTCAAAAGTTGATAGAAGAAGTTGCAACCAATCAATCTCAATGGCAATACAATGGAGGTAACCATTCACGATTTTTGGGTATGTACCAAAAATGAAGCTTTTGATAAGTTGAGTAGTAGAATGAATAAATTTGAAAACATGTTTCATAAGCTTCTTGATGCTCTTGGTACCATATCTCATGTGAATGTTACATATTTGTGCTAAATGTGGAGGGAAGCATAATTCAAATGAATGAGCTAGTTTGGCACAAGTACAATGCGTTAGCAATTACAATCATCCACCTCAAAGTAATTCATGTTCACCAATTCAAAATAAAAGATGGAATAACCAACAAACTCAACCTCTTGAAGCTAAACTGGCTTGGGAATTGGCTATAGAAAAAGTAGCTAATATTACTAATGAACTAGCAAATGTTACAAATAATCAATTTGAGGATCTAGCTAGTTCTACTAATAGCAAGATTGATAGGTTAGCAATTGATACCAATGAAAGGTTTCAAAAGATGGAAGGTAGATTCGAAAGGTTAGAGGAAAAATTTGATAGAATAGAAAATCAAATAGCTCATGCATTGACCACTAAGATTCAAGTTCAACAACCTAGTCATATGGAATATAATCCTAGTGAGAATGTAGAAGCAAACACCTTTCCTTGTGGTAATCAAGTAGACGAACCTTTCACTTTTGAGCAAATAAATGTGGAAAATGAGCATGTAAAGCATAAGGGTATAAGAAGTGAGGTAATAATGTCTAAGGAGCAAATGGACTTAAATAAAACCTCAACTTCAAGAACAATTCCCATTCCCCCACTCTCCTAATGAGGAAAGTGAAAATAAAATTGATGAAGGTAAGTTTGGGGTGAATTTAGTGACTAATTACCATGCTTTCATGTGTGAGGTTGATTTCATTGGTACCGATTTGATTCTAACTCAATAGAATAATCTTGACAACCTTGGTTATGAAGTTGGCCAAGATTCTCTTGATTCTTGCTTCAGTAAGTGTAGAAATGGAAGATCCTTGTGATGAAGCACAAGTATTTGAAGCAAAAGGAGCAACTCAATTTGATTGACAATTTGAGCTCACATGGAGTTGTTTATCCTTTATGGGATACACCAGTCACTTAATGTGATTAAAGAAAAGTCTAGCTCTAAACTTTAAATGAAGCGCTTATTGGGAGGCAACCCAAAGCTTTTGGTAGTTTTAGTTGTTTCGGTGTGATTTCTATTTTAAGTATGTTTTGTAGTTAGTTTGTTTGATTTGTTAAGTTTGAATGTGAACTAGAAGCATTTTGATGCAACCTTTGAAGTTTCATATTTAAACTTGGTTGTTGGGTATCCAATTCTCATATCTCTTGAGTTTCATGTGTTTAGAAGGGTTAAACATCTTAGTTTCATCATTTGAAATGTGTTTCAAGTAGTTTTGTGGTTTAAATGAATAAGTAAACCAATTTGAAGCATTGAGTTGCAAGTTACTATTCTATTGGTTACTATTCATGAGCTAACTTTGAGTATGAACATTAATTCTCATTTGATAATCCACGGACTTTTGATGCATAAATTGATTTTGAGCAACTTTTTTTTTATCATTTAAAACTTGGTCAAAGTGATTTTGAAATCCAAAATATGCAAAGAATCAAATTGAGCTTTTTAGTTAAAGGTAACTATTCATTTAGTTACTTTACTTTAAAGGAGATTCTTTGAGATTTTGATGCTAACTTTGGAATTTTGATGTTTTGAATGCTTAAAAATCACGTTAACAACTTTTTTTTAACATTAGAAACATGTTTGATGTTAGTGTATGCCCTAAAACCAAGATGGTTTAAGGTGATTTATTTATGTTATATTTATCCATGTGGTATTTTTCTTTATCATCTATACTTGTATTTCTATGTTACTTGTTTGATTGATAAAGTCTTTAGAATATTGACTGTGTATTAGAGATTGTAAGAGTTACAATTATGAGACTCTAATACATAAAGTCATATTCTTAAATATCCCTAGTCATAGTATTAATGAAATTGGACATCATTAATGCTGATAGACTAGCACATACTTTGCCTCTACTTATAGTAAGTAGTAGTTGATCTCATTGACTATGGTGTGCATGACACTTAAGCTAGTATGTGGATGCTTGTTTCAGAACAAGTTCATTGGATTGATCTGCCAAGAGTTTCAACTATAGTGCCAATGGTTGAACTCTTAATGGCAATGGTGTAAGTGATCCTTTGACTTGAAATTACCATAGTATCTCGAGTGTGGATTGTTATACTTTGACTCTATTCCTCGGTGCCCATAAAAGGGTAGCCCATAGGTTAGAGATTGGATACAGTTTGAAGCATGGAAAGATAGTGAGTAATCGATATAGGATTCACCACTCCTTAATAGGAGAGTATATCCCTTTATGGCCACTTGTTGGAAATATTAACTCATAAATCTTCTGTAGAAGTGATAGTATAACTTGGAAGTAGTTTCAAGGTTATACATCATGGGGAGTTATATTTCTAGAACAAGAAAATATAAATTAGTCATTTTGATAATATGCACTATACTTTTATACTAATTGGGATATAGTGTGATGAAATGATATTAATTATACGGTAGCATTGTCATTGAAGGGTATGGTCTACCATATGACTTTCCTATTCACTTGGGTGGTCATGATGCATTGCTAGATGCCACTCATGATCTATAAGTATGAATTGATTAATTAGTGAATTAATGATAAATTAAAGTGTTTAATTTATCTAGCTCAATTAATGAGTTATAATTTATAATTATTGCCAACGTGAATGGAACCTAATGGGTCTCACACATAAAGAACAAAATCTTTGGGTTAAAATGTAATTAAAATAAGTATGAGACTACTTATGGGGTTAATTTATGAGATAAATTAACTTAAAGGACTTATTTATAAATATTCTAAGTCTTGTAGGAAATTGGTTTCCTAAAAGAAATAAAGTAACTAATTGGTTTCCTTATGGAATATATTTTCCTAAAGGAGAAGGTTTAGCTTAAAGTAAGTTACCTAAACCTTCTTGGTTTCCAATTAGCTTTATTTCCTAAAAGACTAGAATATTCTTCTATAAATAGGTTCATGCTTTGACTCTTGAATAATTATTGCAACACAAAAGAAAACTAGTGAGAGAAAAAATTGAAGAAAGAGGAACGCCACTTTCTCTCTCTAGGCGTCTCTCTCTCTCTCTCTCCTAATTGTTAGGTTTTTGTTCTTCTTGTGTTCTTAAATAATTCAAGGGAGCTAGCACTCAAAAGTCAAAGCAAGCAAGCCTACAAGGTTCCCAAAGAAGTTGTTCGTGTGGATATCGTTAGAAACTCTACGCTTGGAGGGCTTTTCGTGGTAGATCTAACATCTTCTTCAAAGGATCTTTGCCAAGTAGCATAGAAATCTTCTGTACTTAAGGTAATTTTCATGCAAACCCCCTTGATAATCATATAGATATGTCAAAGAGATCCATGGTTAAGGTAATAAATTTTTATTTTTCCGCTGTGTTACCTATGCTATTACCTTACATTTGAAGCATTAAATTGATCAAAAACATGAAAAAGAAAAAGTTGAATTTCAAGTCACCTTGAAATTCGACAGTGCAGAATTTTTGAAAAGCCAACTTTGGTCGATTCTCATTTCTTATGTGTTGATGATTTGGATGATTTTAATGCAAGAATTAAAAGTTTGTTGACATGGTTACATGAATGTAAAGGTTTTTTGCCCAAAAATTAAGGTCTAAAAGGTCGAAATCATTGCTCAAAGTTGAGAAAAAACCAACCCTAGCCCCAGATTTTCTACATTTTTGCAGCACAATTTGGGAGGTATCCATGGGTCATCTGCGGGTCACCTTGACCCACGAATCTCTCATATTTTGGGTGCACTTTGGATTATTTTGGGCGCACTTTGGATTACTTTGGGCAATTTTGTTTGGGGATTCAATGGCTTTCTTTGCAAGTTTGTTGGGCAACTTTGTGAGCATGAAAACATCACTTTAACACATTCAAAGAAACTGCATTTCATGTTTCAATTCTTTGATTCAAACTTTAACTTTTTACATCTGAGTATGAAATTTTGTTTTGAGGCATTTGAGTTCAAGTTTCATTTGCTTTTCACTTCATCATAACAGATTACATTTGCTCAAAGCATATGTGCATCAAAATTTCACCTCTTTGGAGCTACATTGCAAGAACTAAGTGTGGGAGAAATCAAGTACTTCAAAGCATGCTATGTTACCTTTTGAGCTTAATTGTTTATTAAAGCATTGCTTAACATAGCTTTGAGTTTTTCTAAAGTTTGAAATTAAGGTTGGGGAGCAAGAATGAACCAATTGAAGGACATAGGTGAACCATTGCAAAAGGAACTTCACAAGGCCAAGGACTTCAAGGACATCAACAATATCAACTTTTGCATTTCAAAAACCTACACAAGGGGAGTTTTCTTGTTCCATTTTTCATCTCTTATCTTTTCCTTTACACATTGAGGACAATGTGACATTCTAAGTGTTGGGGGGGGGGGAGGTAAAGGAATTATGTTTGGTCTGGTTTTGGAATAATTGTGTCAAGATATTGTTTTGGTAAAATATGGCTTAATTTTTCCAAAATTTGCCTCTTTATCATACTTTTGTGCCATGAACTTGTTGAATTTCTTTACTTTTTGAAATAATTTATGCAACTTTGGTTGAATATTTTCTACAAATATATGAAGAAATAGTTATGATGTGATTAGGAGTTTTATTTTAAAGAAATTATATCTTGTAAAATGGTTGTAATTATGTCTTGATTTTGCATGTTTGACTTTAAATTTCTTTTCTTTACTTGATTTTACATTCCTAAGTGGTAGATATGGACAAAAAGTATACTTATGCATTATTTGAATTAAGGGACAAATGTATTATGAGGAAAATTGATGAATATTTATCTATTTCTACTCCAATGATTCAAACTGCTTAGTAACCAGGAATCTTCATCAAAAAATGTCGATTTTCGCGTCAAACGGCAATTGAATTAAAAGTATGCATAGTAAGTTTGATTGAAAGTGAATTGTTGAGTAATAAGGGGTCTTCATCACAAAATGTCGATCCTTTCATCAAAAGGCAATTTCACTTCTCAAACCAAGACCTAAATTGTGGTTAAAATGATCAAAGTGTTGAGTAACCAGGAGTTTTCATCTACAAATGTCAACCTTTGCGTCAAAAGACACTTGTAAATACAAAGTGCAATACGTCCCTATCGTGTGCAAATTAAGTTGTATATGATTTCCATATTAGATACTTAGTATGCGAAATTTTGTAAGGCAAAGGAATTTGGTTGAAGAAGCTTTAATGTTGAGATAATTACTCTCCTTTTTCTTGATATGATGAGTATTAGAAACATTACAAGGAATTGCATGATGCCTATTTACTTTATCTTATGGAATTACATTCAACAATGTGGCATTTGTTATTTCAATGCTTGAATCGTGTTTTTGATCTCTTGATTTTCCAATTGCTTGAGGACAAGTAATAATTCAAGTTTGGGGGAGTTTGATAAGTAATAAATTTACCTATTTTAATATAGTATTTTATATATGACTTTAGTGTGTTTTTAGCATGTTTTTAGCATTTTTTATATAAAAATGGCCCAAATTCATAAATATTCTCCATTTGATGATTTTCCCAAAAATTAGGGTTTTTACTCGATTTTTAGAGTTTTGAGACAGAATTTCTATTTTGAGCAAATTAGTGCATAGTTTTTTGTACAATCTTGCAGGTTTTATATCTTCAATCATAATTTGGATCAATTGGAACACAAGTCATCACGTTCATTGTAGATTCAAGGATGATTGAATTTGGAGCTCAAATGAACAGCTTTTACATTCAAACTTGGAGGATTGTTTTGCTTAATTTTTAAAAAATTCTCATCAACAAATTTACCATGGAATTATAAGGCCAATATCACAAATAGGTCTCAAGGGCATACGAGGAATAACAAGGAAAAGAGAAGTGCAAAGAAGCAATAGAAGTGAAGAAATGGAGAAAACTAGGGGTCGGCAACAATGACACACTTTTGTGTTTTGACAATAACTTCAGATAAAAATATTGGATTAGGATGATTCTTCTTGAAATCTAAAGCTAAGAGACACTCTACAATTCTTATGAAGACATCAAAATCTAGTTCTCACATCTTCATGGTCAAAAATCCAAATTACTGAAGAACAAAGCTCTCTCATCACCTCTCAGTATTTTGCCCATATCTTTCTATCCAGAGCTCCAAATGACTTTATTCTTGTGGTGTTGGAAAGCTACTTAAAGCGTTACACTTTCATGTTTTGAGGAAGAGCAAATTCGATCCACAGGTTGGATCCGCGGGTCAAATAACCCGTGGATGACCCGTGGATTAGGATTAGCAAGTTGCATGTCAGCCCATTTCAACTTGCAACTTATCTTCCAGCCCCTTTTGATGGCTTTTTGAAGATTATTTATAGCTACACTACCCAAGGAAACCTTGCAAATTCAAGGGAAATCTTTTTGTGATTTCAAGACAACTTTTCTTGCTAATTGTCAAGCAAGTTGTCTAGATGATTAGGGTGAATTTGTCTATAAATAGGAAGCTCTTGCATGACATTTAGAACAAGTCTTGGAGGGAGGAGCACTCCCAAGTAGTTGTAGTTTAGTGTTTTCTTTATAGTTTATAGTAGGAAACTCAATACTTGTAAGAAAAACTCTTGAGGAATTCCTATGTACCAATCCATTTTCAAGGGAGAAATAGAAGATACTTGGAGCCTTGTTCATCATTTGAATAAGATTTCTTCATCCTATCTCTTATTTACTTACTTTGTTATGGTTTTGTGTATTGATTCCATGACTCCTATGCTATATTTTTCATTATGATCTAAATACTAGTTTAAGGGGTGGATGAAACTAATGATATGTATTGAATAAAGACTTATCTTGACATGTCTTGCTCTTGCTTATTCATTTACTTGGTTTTCAAATTTGTAGTTGATTAATCTCAATTGCAAATCATTTTGTTTGTTATATGACAATGAGAATTGCATGTAACAATAGAGAAAAGTAGATGAAACCTACTAGTAGACACATGAGGATGTGGTGCTTATAGGTGGAATAAGGTTATTTGTTTAACAAGTAATAACCACAATTCATAATCATAACATGCTAGCAATAGGAAACTTCACTATGAGAATAGGAAATCTTCTTGTTAGTAATATCAAATCATCACTGAGAATGAAGTTTGGTAGTAGTAATTCAATTCATTATGAGAATAAGTTTTGGTTGCTAATAGAATTGAATTCCTAAGTAAGACAAGGTGATTATAAGCAAGTTATTAATCTTTTCATGCATATTTGTGACCATTAGTGGATTCTACACCCTAAACTTGTATTTGTGAATTCCATCCATTAGTTTTTCTTAAAGAATTTGAACTTTTCTTTACTTCGCCTACCACATGTTCGATGAAATGTCTAGATAATAAAGTAAGTTAACAAGCTTTGATAATTGTCACTAAAGTTTCCTCGTGGGATCGACCCTAATATCGCTATACTCATTTCGACCTATATACTTGCAGTTATAGGGGAATTAGGTACTTTTATTACTTGTGTGTGTGTGAAATTTGAGAGATTTATTGCTATATTTGTATACCTAATCCACCCACATCATTGGGACAAACTGAAAAGTAGACCAACAGACGAGTTGGAGCAAGACAGAAATTAAAACCCAACAGAAGAGTTGAGCAGAATAGAAATTAAATCCCAATAAACGAGTTGAGGTCCAACGGATGAGTTGGAACTAAACAAAAATTAAAACCTAATGTATGAGTTGGAATTAAACAAAAATTAAAAAAATGTGCAAAATGCTGAACAAAATCAAACAACATGCAATATGCTGAACAATTACTCAAAAAGTGTCAACTTGGAAAAGAAAAACATGATGATGTAATCCAAGCTACTAGACAAATGCATTGAAAAATTTAAGAGAGGTAAATTTTAAAAACAAATGTTGTACAGAGCATACAAATCAACTCAAAAATCAAACATTTTTTCAAAAAAATGTTTGCCCTAGTGTGTAGCATCAAACCAATTTGAAATCACTCTTATCAAGGTTTGGTGCCGTGCAAAACTTTAAAAATCCATTTGAACTCAATCTTTTAAAAAATTTGCCCCAGTATAAATCAGTCTTTTCACAAAGTTTTGCCTCAAGCATAAAGCATCAAATTTAATTTGGAATCGAAAATTTTTTTCAAAAAATTTGCCCCAGTATCAATTTGAGATCGATTTTTGAATTGAATTTGGCCCCAATTAGACCATTGCTAACTGCAAAAAATTTGCCCTTGTTTTTATTTTTAGCGAGGGTCTCAAGTGAAGATGGTGTGATCGCAGCTGCAAAAAACAACTACAATTGCAAAAGTAATGCCACCACTTGGTGATTCCTTGACTCCACTAGCACATGTGAACATAAGGATTGCCATCCCAAATATCTAATCAGTCTCTTGCTTTGCTTTCTGCAAGTTTTTCAATTCGTTGGATTTTGATTTATGATTCAAATCAAGCCCTCCAAAATAGTCTTTCCATTCACATATGCTTAGCTTTTCGATAAACTTAGGATTGCCTTTGCTTTCATTCACAATTCAATAAAATTAACTATTATTATTCATTCTGTAGAAAAACATTTTACTTGCACTAATTCAAATGAATTTTTTGTACAGTAAATAATAAGAAACACGCAAACAATAAATAAGAAAAATATAGTCAAATAAAGTATTTTTCAAAATTGATTTTGAACCGATGGCTTAAAAGATGCCTTTTGATCCTAAAATGTCATTTCGCTTCAATTCTGAGGTTGCCGCAAAAATGATCAATATAGACAATAAAACTCAAGTAACTATAGTCATCAACTTCCAAAGGAAACCAATGTCGACATACTGACTTTCTTACTTATAAGCCATCAACTGTTATATGTACCAACCATAATGCTCTTTTGGATTATCAACTTCAGAAAAAGAAATGAAACGAATGGCAACATCCATATTTGAGATAGTAGTTTCTTTTTTTCATTAAAATAGACTAATATTTGAAGAATATTTGGCATCAATAAGGCAATTTTCCCCCGATGATTTGGGATAGATATATTAACATCAAATGCCCCCTTTGATTTGCAAATTTTCATTTCTAAAATCATTAAAAAAATAAAGACAAAAATTGATAACGTTCTCAGCTTTTGTAATAGGGTCGGGTGAGGTGTTCGAAATGTTAAGGCTAGAAAATAGAATTTATGAAAAGCCAATTAACTTGAGGTCCTTTTTGCAAAGAATTTGCCCCAATTTTGACAAGTTCCTTTTTGGCTTTCTTACAACTTTTTCACCCCAGCTTTGCCACTGGCTTTTTGGGGTTCTATTCTTTTTTTCCCCTTTTTTATTTTTTTTCTCTTTAAAAAATAAACAAAATAAGATTTGCCTCAATTTTATTTCTTTCTTTTGGGCTCTCTTTTTTGCATCACTTTTGCTTTTTCACTCACTCACTCTCTCTCTTTCTTCTTTGCTTCTCACTTCTATTTTTTTCTTTAACAAAAAAATAATAATAAAATTTGTCCCACTATGGGGTGTGACCACCAAGGGGGTTGTGAAATGAAAAATCATATATACTGAAGGTTCAAAAGGGGAAAATTAGGGGAAGAAAATGTTTCATGAAAAAAAAAGAAGGCTCGACTTTGATTCGTCAATTTTTGCACTAATTTTGAAAAGAAAATTTGCTAACTCAAATGAAAAACTCTGTCTTTTCCGTCTGAACTAATGATTTGGGGAAATATTTGACCATCCATTTATGCTAAAACACGGTCTCTCTTGGGTAATGTGTCTCCTCTTTTCTTTTTGGATGAAAGAAATCGTGCTCTAATTGTTCCAAATTCTGTTCAAATGTCATGAAGTTGCAAAACTCACAAAGCTTGTGTATTAATTTGCTCAAAATTATTTCTATCTCAAAATTCTAAATTTCAAGGAAAAAACTATAATAAAAATGAGTCATCTTCCCACCAAGAACAAATATACCAAAATGTATAATTTTGACACTTGTCAATTCCCCCACACTTGAATCATTGTTTGTCCTCAAGAAATTTGAAAAATGTGGGATCAACTAATGACTCAAGTATTGAAATCACAAATGTGTATTATAAAATGTATCTTCTCAAGACAAGTAAAAAACCATTATGCAATTCATTGCCTTGTCTTTAGTACTCATAATATCAAGCAAAGGAGAAAGAGTTATATCACAATTAGGCTAGTTCAACCTAATTTCTTCACCTTTCCAAATTTCACAAATAAATTAATCATATGATCAATCAAAGAGTGTCATGTCTATGACCAATCTCATTTTTCACTTGAGGGAATTTTATTTTTTAGTGAACTAATCACTCAAAGTACAACAGTGTCTTTTGATGTGAAAACTGACACTAGCTTATGAAGGTTCTCGGTTACTCAACACCTCAATCTTTAAGCAATAGCAAAAACTTGCATTTGAGAGGTAAAATTGTCTTTTTAAGCAATAATTGACATTCATTGGATGAGGATCCCTGGTTACTCAACAATTTACTTACTCAAATTTATAATGCATTACTCATAGTTCAAGTACCATTTAATGCGAATGTCGATATTTTGGGATGAAGACTTCTGGTTATTGAGCACAAGAACCATCGGAGTAGAAAAATCCACATCATTCTTTTCTTTTCATCATTTCATTCATTTTTTTTGTAATATAAAAATCCTTCATAATAGATGTTACATTATAGCTTACATGATTGCACTAATTGATCATAATCATCCTTTAAAATGTGAAATCAAGAAAAGAAAAGAAGCTTTCTAAAACACACAAAATTCAGACATAATTTTGATCACTTTACAAGATACACTTTCTATAAGCACAAAACTCCAAATGACATAATAATCATTTCTTAGTGCTTAAAGAAAGAATTTGTCAAAACACATAAAGTAATTTCAACAAGCTAGGGAATTAGACAAAAATTATGGTTGCTAACTACAACTCACAAGCATATGACATTACTCTATCTTTTCCCACATTTAACATATACAATACACTTCAAAGATGTAAATAAGAAATTAAGGAGATGAAATTGTGAATTGGTTGAAGTCATATCCTCTACACTTACATTCCTTTTGTTGTGCTCGAATCCTCCAATCATGCATTGTAAAATTTGCCTAACATTTTTCTGGGTCTTCGAAGCAAAAGTGCATCTTAACTTAATTCCTTGACCTATGTCTTTGTGCCAATTTCTATGGCTTTTGTCTATTATTGGTTAAGCTGGGGTTCCTTTTTTGTATCATTCAGAATCATTAACATGTAATCCATATTATTTTTCGGTATCATTCTAGTTTCTCGTTAACAGTTTGCGTTATTTCGAAATCCAAAGATGATGTGAGCACGGTTGCATTGCCAAGAACGTCTTGGATTTCAGGTATGCAACTCGTTGAACTCAAGACCTCGTTTGATTCGTGAACCAAGGAACCCTTGACGTGGAGTTGTTTTGCCTTGAATCTCCCTTGAGAAGATGAAACACGCCTAAGAAGACTTAGAATAAACCAAGTTGAGCGAGTTTAATCATCTAACCTAAATCACCTAAGACTCGATCAAAAATACAAGAAAAAACTCTAAGCGAAGTTGGTGGTCACCACAAGCAAGCTTGATAAGGCCAAGAGTAGTTCTTAATCAACAAAGAACCAAGAAAATTCTCATAAGAGAAACTCACAAATTTTTTGAAAATTACTTATTGAATTCGTGTAGAAAAATAGGCCTATAAATAGGCTTACGAAGAATTTTCTAGAATTGAAGAATTAAGCAACTACTAAGTCTATACCTAAGCTAACAATAATACTTAGGTAAAAACGCAATTGTAAAATAATTCTAACAACTAGAAACTAACTAAAAACATAATAAAAATTCGTCCAAAAATAGTTCATGGGCTGGACATCCTTCATTAAGCTCCATTGGGCCTCCATTTAGCAATTTCAAGGGCCCTCCAAGCAAGTCCAAGTAACTAGCCCCTTGTAAGATTGTTTTGGACAACTTAGCAACTTCTTTTGGGCCCTTCTTTGTAGTTGAACTTGATCCGCAACCAATGCTCCAATCCTTGGCCCAGTGTGCTAGCATAAACAAAGTGAATTTCAAACTTACAAATAAGCTCAAACTCATGTAACTTGACAATCCAGCCACTATGTTCAAATGTTCCATGCTTGATTATCACACATATAAGCTCTTCTTGATCCATATAAATGGCCTGTTCAAATCCACCAAGTATAAGTCCAAGTCTAATAAATGTATGTGCTCCTTGGATCACATCTATCCCTCCTTCCTCGAAAAGATTCATCCTCGAATTTGTGAGTTCATATAAACTACCATTAATAACTAAAGAATTGATAGATGAGCAAGTATAATCACCAAGAATATTAAGCACATAAAAATTGGATGGCATAATGCAAGAATAAATACAAGTAGTTAAAGACTCATTACTCTTGCAAGATGAAACAAAATAAAACTCAAAAACACACATAGATGATGTAAAGACAGTTTGAAGTTTAAAGACAACGAACATGTCTAAATGAGAAATATCTTTAAAAACATAAAATAAAAATAACATATACAAAAGACTAACAAGGAAAACACAGGATTCGGCACCTATATATCTAAGAATGGACTCAAAATAACACTCACTAATAAGAAATAAATCATGATCAAATAAAGACGTATAACCAAAATCAAAGTAAAAACTACTAACTACAAGAAAGTGTAGAAAACGTGAATCATGAAGATATCTAAATGAACTATGCAAAAAAAATCCTAAAACATGGAAAATATCATCATTCAATTCACTAGAATAATTCAAACGATGTAACAAAAATACATGAACATTGTCACAAACTATAACACTAGAACACTTTGAATGAACTAACTTATGACAAGAATGATTTTTAGAGGTAAAACACTTAGGATAAATCATTGAAAATCATTTATATGACCACCTATAATTCGTGTATAAGAACAACGCAAAACACAATAACAAACACAAGAACTACCAGATTGACCTAAATAGAATGTATGCACAATCACATAAACCCTAGAGCAAGTAATATGACACGATAAACCATATAAAGTATACTGAAAATTGCTTAAAACAGTGATGATTTAACTTATCATAATCCTCAAAACAGAATGCATCATGCAAAGCTAAGTATGTTAAATGTAAAACACTAAAATATATGGGGCAAAACATGTAACAAATGCATAGACTTTAACACAACATAAAAACTTAAAAAATAAACAATAAAAATCGTTTAAGACATGATTATGAAACACAACAGAGCTTTCAAGACAGATTGCATTAGATGAAGTTAAATAAACTAAATGCAAAACATAACTACCTACTCTAACAGAATAAACACATAAAATAGAATTAAAATGAAAATTAAAGCTATTAAAAACATAAAAATTTATGCCACAAATCAGTAAAATCAAGCAAATCTTTGCGAAGTATTGTGGCATTTGGACTTTGTAACAAATTCTCCTGCACGGTTTTGCTTTCTTTGCTCAAGGAAGGACTTCCAACATCCAAACAACATGTATGTAGCATTTTTCTTTGAAGATCAACCTACAAAACTACCACAAAAACACTCGGAAAAGATAGGTTAAGTGAGTTAGCAAAGTAATCTTCCTCTTTGTAGTACATGGATACAAGAATTATTGGCCTAACTAGCAACCCTATCTTGTTTTTGTCCACCTTTCTCCCTTTTCTAGAATGTATGCCTACCATCATGTTATTGCTACTTTCTCCCTCACTTTGTGCAATTTTTCCCTCAATTGCATACTTCTCCTCACTTTTATCTTGCACTCTCTTTTCTTTTGGACTATCCTCACTTTCTTCTTCGAGTGCGTTCTTTAGCTCTGCTTCCAAGAGTGATGTTTCAACCTTTGTTGTTTCCAAGGATGCTTTAAGATTGACTTCACACGATGGTGTGTCAGCCTCACACATCTCCTCTTTTGCTTGTGCTTTCAAAGAAATTTCCCACTCTTTGCAATCTCTTGAAATTTTCTCTTTATCCTTATTTACCTCAAGTGAGGGCAAAGGAATTAGCTTAACATTCCTCCCATTCCATTTGAAAGAGCAGTTATTATTCACCTCATCATATTTGGCTTCATTCTTAAGTTTCCATGGATGACCCAAGAGCATGTGATAAGTCTCCATTGGTATCCACGTCATAAAGAACCTTATCACGATATTTGTTAAGTGAAAACTCCAACTCCACTTGATTGGTTACTTAAGATTCTCCATTATCAGTCAACCTGTTGTATGGCTTTGGATACTTCAACAAGGGTAATCCTAGCTTTCCAACACACATAGTGGTACTTGTCAAGTTAGTGCAACTAATCGTGATTGATGCGCGTACTACATACCTTGTTTTTCACAGTACATCTAGTATAGAATTCAACTTGTTGAACTTGTTCACCATCTTCGCAATGATTGCATCTCCTTAGGCCTTGAAGTTGATGGTTTATCTTTCTCTCCAAAAGGATTCTCTTGGATGTAGGATGAAGCTTTGATATTAGATGAGTGTGAATGCCTATCCATCTTCTCATAGATCTCATCTCTCAATATGCGCATCTTTCTCTCCAAATCACCAACCATGGCTTCCCTAAACAATTTAAGATCATTGTTTGACTCTTGTGGAGTCACCATTTTGCTCAATAAAACCTGCAAGAAAAATCATTAGAAACAAAGAAGAAAAACAAACAAGAATATGTGATACTCTCTCTTAGTGTTTGCACTCGATTCCCACAAGTAGAATGGCTTTTACCCTCGAATGTGCTCACCACTAAGCCTTTTTCCACTCAAAGAATCTTCTTGTAGGATCTTTGATGATGAACCAGCTCAATCAATCCCTCCAAGGACCTATAGCAACCTCAACTTGTAAAGAGTAAGTGTAGAAGTCAAGAAAATTAATCTTAGAGTGTTTATGATCAAGAGAGTAAATCAAAAGAATAGATAAGAATCAAGAATTAGCACAATATAGACGCTCTAATGTGTGGTATAAATGTGTAAAAATCCTTAATTTTTAATGTTCTCTTGAAAAATAATAATATTCTTGTGCGAAAATTAAAAACTTAAGTAATCCTTGTTGGAGTAGAATTGGAAACCTTTTCCTAGAAAGATTCTTGGACAAAAAACAACAAAATCCAAACACTAACCAATTAGGAAACTTGAAAAACGATTTTAGCAACAAAAATCCAACCTAAAAAGGACTAGAAAACACGATTAAAAGAAATAGGAAACAAATAAACCACCACCTTCCAAAAAGAGAAAGAAACCCTTACAGCTTGAGGATTTGGTTTCCTATCCTTTGTCAACTAGTTTTCCTTTACCCAATTGGTTTCCCAAAGACAAATAACTCCTATATAAACCAAACTAACACCTTTTAGACTTCTTATTACACCAAAATTTCTGGAAAAATCGCTGGAAAATTAAGAACAAATTTCAGCACCAAATATGCAAGAAAACCCTAGCAAAATCCTAGTTTAAGAAGAAGACCCTTTGACCAACACTTCAAGGCTTCAAGAACTTCAAGATTTGACCAATAATGCCCAAGAAATCAGCAAGAACTTCAAGAAATCAGTCAAGTAATTTCCAGCAACACAAGACTTCAAGAAACTCAAGACAACTTGGTGCAAGTTCAAGAAACTAGACAAGTAAGCTCAAGAACGTCAAGAACTTGTATCTAAACACCAAGTAACTTCACAAAACATTGAACAAATTGTTGTGCACGGTTTTTTCTTTGATGTGCACTCTTTTTTATTCTCTTTTTCCTTCTTTTTCTTTGTGCTTTTGGCTTTTTCTTTTTCGCACATGAATTTTTTGCCTTTTTTCTTCTTTTTTTTTTTTTTTACTTCAAGAAACCACAAGAAACAACTCAAAACCTTCAAGAAAGTTAATAAGTGAATGTTTTAAATTCAAGAATCTCCTTTACTTGATAGTTTTTAACACAAGAAAATCAAGAAAATACCAAAAATAGTCAAGATTCACAAAATACCACACAAGACCTAGAATTCTTGATTGAAAAGCAATCAAGAATGACTCTAAATAAACCCTAAGCACGATTTTAATAAAGAAAACAACGAAAAATTTATGGCAGAATTTTTTTTTAAGAAACGAAAGTAACAAGACACAAGAAAACAACTTGTTGTCCAGGCTCAAAGCTCTTTGACAACGACTCAAAGAAAGAAAAACAAATAAAACACAAGTTGCTTAACCAGGCTTGAAGCTCTTTGATAAACAACAAGAAAAGAAAAAAAGGGATATATCCAAATTTTCCAAGAGGATAAATTGAATTGGAAAAACCTGAAAAAATTCAAGAAGATGGCTTTGATACCACTTACTGTGCACACGGTTGCATTGCCAAGAAAGTCTTGGATTTCAAGTATGCAACTCGTTGAACTCAAACCTCGTTTGAATCATGAACCAAGAAACCCTTGACATGGAATTGTTTTGCCTTGAATCTCCCTTGAGAAGATGAAATGCGCCTAAGAAGACTTAGAATAAACCAAGTTGAGTGAGTTCAATCATCTAACCTAAATCACCTAAGACTCAATCAAAAACACAAGAAAAAACTCTAAGCGAAGTTGGTAGTCGCCACAAGCAAGCTTGATAAGACCAAGAGTAGTTCTTAATCAACAAAGAACCAAGAAAATTCTCATAAGAGAAACTCACAAAAGTTTTGAAAATTACTTATTAAATTTGTATAGAAAAATAGGCCTATAAATAGGCTTACGAAGAACTTTCTAGAATTGAAGAATTAAGCAACTACTAAGTCTATACCTAAGCTAACAATAATACTTAGGTAAAAACACAATTGTAAAATAATTCTAACAACTAGAAACTAACTAAATACATAATAAAAATTCGTCTAAAAATAGTTCATGGGCTGGACATCCTTCATTAAGCTCCATTGTGCCTCCATTTAGCAATTTCAAGAGTCCTCCAAGCAAGTCCAAGTGACTAGCCCCTTGTAAGATTGTTTTGGACAACTTAGCAACTTCTTTTGGGCCTTCTTTATTGTTGAACTTGATCCACAACCAATGCTATAATCCTTGGCCCAATGTGCTAGCATAAACAAATTGAATTTCAAGCTTACAAATAAGCTCAAACTCATGTAACTTGACAATCTAGCCACCATGTTCAAATGTTCCATGCTTGATTATCACACATATAAGCTCTTCTCGATCCATATAAATGGCCTGTTCAAATCCATCAAGTATAAGTCCAAGTCCAATAAATGTATGCGCTCCTTGGATCACATCAAAAGAGATATCAAAATGGCAATCTTCAGCTTCAAGTAAGGTGATATCCAAAGATTGCATGCATTATTTTTCTCCATCAAAACATACAGGAAAATGTTTTTCTTTTCATTCAATTTGAACTTGCATTAATTCATCAAAAGAAAAATTTTACAATTACACAAAGCTAGCATTAGGTTTTGAGAAAAAATGCGATTTGTTTTGAGGCCTCATCAAAGAATTATTTGCTCAATATATCACAAAGATTTGAAGAAAATGCAAAACATGAAGGGAAAATCTTATGCACCAAACAATTTTGAGAAAGCAACTTGTTTAGCGCTTCATCTAAGAAAATATTTTGAATCATAAGGCAATCTTAAATTTATTGGAAGAAAAGTGATATTACCATTCGCATTATTCCTATTTTTCTATTACATATAAAAATCATCAGTTATTTGGTTATCAAATACAATTTTATTAGCCAATATCAGCCATTCTAGCTAAACTCATTCATATGAACCGTCAATATTAATTGGTTCTGAAAATTTATTCCAAATAGTCCCTTGAATGATTCAAAAAGAGCACACATGTTTTCACGGCCTTGTTGATGTCAAGTACATGGTATTTCACTTGAATAAACTATGATTTAAAAAAAAACTAGAATGTAAAAACCAAATATTTATTAGATGCCTTTTTCAATTTACTGCCTCCGTTGGTGGACCTGTAAAAATGAAGAAAAAAACAAAAATTAGTATATGTAAAAGTGAAAATGGGTGCATGTCCTTGGGGGAGCCCTTATTGTGCTAGGGGTAAGCCTAGCTGAAATGCAATCTTTTAGAGTGAAACCCTCTTTTAAATGAATATGGGCCAGATTTTTCGAGAACAAATGCCTCAATTCTACTTAAGTTGCCTTATCTAGGGTCTCACCCACCAGGATGGTATTGAAAATATAAATGTGCATGTCTTTTTAGGTTATGTACTCGAGATAAAAGGACGGTTTTCCTTTAATGGGATTCCCGAAATGGCGTTCCCTCTAGGATTTATGCATGATGCAAGTTTGTTAAAGCAGGTTAATATATGAAAAAATGCAAAATTTGAAAAATGTCCTATAGAATCTTAATCTAATAATGATGCAAAATTTCTTCAAGAAAGATGGACCTTGAATTGTACAAAGGACTACTGACTTCATATTCATTTATTTGACTACGCAACATTGAAAGAAAACTAAAATCACAACTTTGCCTAGACATATATAAGTCACAAATGTCAGTCTATTAAAGTCGGATGAAATATGTCTTAAAATCCTTTTTGTGTAGTATGGGAAGGGAGGGTGGGGATAAGGCAAAAAATGATATATAATTTCTTCAGAAAGAATAAACATGAACTGTTCAAAACTTTGACCACATGGGTACATTTATTGGTTCTGAGAACAATCGGGCATGAACAAAACTATCAGGTACAACTAGGATGGATCAACTTTGAAAAAGATCTAGAATTACAACTCCTATTCAAAGACATATAAGTCAAAATCGAAGTTTTTGGGATTTACAAAAAATTACGATGATTGGAGCCATGGGTGCTTTTATTTGCAACAACAAATGAAATTTGCAAAATTTGTAAATATCTTATATCCATCTTTCCTAAAGAAATTAACTGTGAGATGAAAATTTAAACGTGTTGAAAGAGGATTGGCTTGCTACGAGAGTACCATGCCAGGGTTCTTTAATCTATAGTTGTGAATGCAATCAAAGAAATGAAAGAGATTGCGTTAGTTTATTCAACAAATAACACATAACACATTGATCAAACAAATGGTACACATAGATAACAATAAATGGCACAACAAGGCAAATAAAAGGGGTTGATCCCCTCCTCTCGTGCCTAATGCACTTAACAAGGCAAGGCAGACTCTATATTAGATTATTCTAAATAGATGCATGAGGTTGGGCTCACTAATGCAGCTAGACTTGATAAGGCTTCGGTTCCCAAACCTTCAAATTGAGGGATCCAAAAGGTAACTGGTCTGTCAGTTCCAAAGGTCCCAGGTTGGTGGTTCAAGTGATCCCCTAGATACTACTTTATGCACGAATGCGATGGCCACATGTCTAGGCAAATCGATCCTAATCCTAAAGGGATGGATAAGTGACAACCACCAAAAAAGAGCAAAAGGGTTAAAATATATCAAATGCACGTATGAAGTGTTCCTTATGAGAGGAGGGAATAATAATGCTAACACCCGAGAGGCTCTAAGGATGACTGACCCCCTCCTTAAATGCAAGCGTGAGGTAAAATAAAACAAAAATAATTAAACCATATATCACAAAGATAGAGACGAGAAACCGAGTTGTGCGAAGTTCAAAAAGAAAAACCTAAAAAGAAAAAAGAAATCCTAACATCCAAAATGCGATAGAAGAAAAGGGTTAAAGATAACTAATCCTAGTGCTCGGACTCACTAGTAATCTCCAGTGGAGTCGCCAAAATCTATCTTGCCCTAAAACGGCCAAAAACCCTTTTGAAATGTGGTCTTGGGTTTTGAAGAACCGTACATGTGTGGGAAAATTGAGTTTTTTTTGGTGAAAAACTATATTTTTTTGGAAAAAATGGTTTTTGAAAAAAAAAATAAGGCCGAGACTAAAAATGTGACAATTTTGGCCAAATAGTTTGAAAAAGGGTTTTATTAAAAATAAAGTCACCACTTGGTATTGAGTTAGGATGTACAAGTCACTTGGAAAAAAAATCATTTGATAAAACAAAAAATAAAATTTTTAAAAAAAGTTTGAAAACCCTTTTTGGACTCCAGTCTGCGAAAACAAGAGAAAGAGTCCGGGAGTCACAAGGGAAGGTAAAGGCTCACGTCTAAGGCACCCTATCTCCCTAACCGAGGTTAGTTGTGAGGCTTAATCTAAATTTCCTAAAATGACCCTAAATTCTATAACATTTGGACATATCTAGATAAATGCAATTCCTAAATCTAATGGGGTGTCGGGAGGGTCGAAAATGTCCCATTGAGATTTGATCAGGATTATTGCATTAATTGCGAAACCAGAAATGAAGCCTTGAGGAAGTGACGAGTGTATATACAGAATGGAATGCAAAATAAAAAAAGGAAAATAGCAGTATAAATAGTAAGTGATTGATACGAACCAAGCTGTGAAAGCTCAAGTAGATGGAGGCATTCTAGTCGTCACTAGTGCATCACCAAAGCATAGGGCCTTAGCCACTCGAAATGAAGGTTTAGAGGAGTCAAGAATGGTCAAAAGGAGTGGGAGGAAGAGGCCATTCAAGGCTGGGAGGAGTAAACCCATGAAGGTTCAAATGACGTCACACAAGAAAGGCCATTAGAAGGTTTCTAATAAAGGCTGCGGGCAAGGCTACGGTGCGCCTTCCCCATGGCCTCCGTCAGAAAATGAGCTCCAGCAGTTTTTGGTTCTGATCAAAGCCACGGCCTTCTCCAGCAATTTTACAATTTTATTTTTTTCTGCATTTTTACTTAGTTTTGACGTGTAATAGACTATTTACCTTCTATATTAGTTACTCAGGGTATTTTCATTATCATTAAAGTTTAATAAGATTACAAGGGTTTTCCTCTTCAAGTTCTCTTTGTGAGACTTGTGATTTTACGAGTGATTCGTGAATTCCTTTGATATCCTTGAGTTCTAACCAATATGTGGCGTTAGGGTTTGAGATCCTTTATCAATCTTGTTTCAATTATTGGGTTGAATTGGGGTTCGAATGATCCTAGATACACAAGAACGATCCTTTGGGAGGGTTGTCCTGTGGATTGCATTCTGCATGAAGGTTCCTATTAGGTGATTAACGAGGAGTCTCGGGGCAGATCGCACGCCCCGAGACCCCTCGTTAATCACCTAACTGGAACCTTTGTGAAAAACCTAATACAATCTAAAAAGGGAGAAGTAAAATCCTAAAGAGAGCAGTAAAACATGTAAGCATAATATTGTGACAGCCCCACCTTACCCTAAGGCGTACCACAGGGCTTAGTGGACTGCTTGCCTAGCTCTCGCTAGGACTTGGGTCAAGCACGCACTAGATTCCATGAAACAATCAATATTTTATGAAAACTCGTAAATACATACATATGATTCAACTTAAGAGTAAAGGTACCAGTTAAGTAGTTTACATCATAAACACCTAACTAATACAGTAAAATCCCAAACATCCTTTTAATGACAAAATCCTACCAAGAACTACTCTCGAATCCTCACCACCAACCTTAATAATAGGAGCCTGTTAAGGAGAACAAATAAAAGGGATGAGCTATAATAGTCTAGTGAGGTTTCCACACATGCAATCACACAGGCAGACAAGTAGAAAAATAAATAAACAAATAACATGTACCATAAAATGATATAAGAACCAGTTAAGTAAACAATTGATCTAACAAGGAAGGATACATCTCAACCACGGGAGCAAGCTCAACCGCAGGAGTATCAAGTACATAATCATGTGGCAATAGTGTTCGGACCGATAGAGAAAACCAGGTCCTTGCCAATGATCAGGTAAATATCGGATAACAGTACCCTTAACCACCTATGCACCTTTACCTCCTCAATACCTCCATACCAGGGTGAGATCTCAACTCTGGGAGGGTAAAACAGTTTGTTTAGTCCATAGTTGGCCTCTTTGAGGATTCTCAACTCAGAGGAAAGAACACAATCCCTAACGCCCAACACCTTATATCCTCCTCAATACTTGTATGACCCTCAATACCAGTATGACTAACCATGGTGTAACTGGTGAAGTATGACCACGAAAATCTAGCCCGAAAGTTCAATTCAGTTGAAAGTTCACAAACAAGTATATTCACATTTAACAGGAGTTGTGCATGTAATAAATTACGGGATAAATGTGATAAAGTACACATCTTACCCTCATATAGCACATTGTAGTAGTTAACAAGTATCAGGCATAAAATGGAATTAGCACTTAAACATGCATCAGGCGCATACAAGGAAACACTCACCTATAAATCTCAAGAAAGTGCCTCGTAAAATGTGTGAGGTTTAGACTCGAATCCTGAAATTCATAATTAGCCTAATTAACCTACTGGATTTTCTTTCAAAAGAATTTTATAAAATGTACCCAAGTTTAACTAGGGTTTTAAATATATGTAAATTGGTTATAAGGAAAATCCAAGAAGTTGTAATTAAGGAATCCAAGTAAAACCCTAAATCAACCAATTAAAGAAATTTAAGAAATTTTCTTTTTGAAAGTCCTTTGGTTCTCAGGGAAAATAATTCATTAAGTGTCAAAATTAAGGTTAAATTTCAAAAGGAATAATTAATACTAGAAATTCGTTACTAATTTCTGCTTTATGTACCATATTAGTTGCAAAACTTTAATGATTCACCATAAATTTTGGACCAAAAGAAAATATTGCTAAATACTATGGACTAAAGAGGTACTTTAAATAAATACTAATTAGGGTTCAAAGTTTTTGGTGTAAGAAGAAATTTTGTCCAAAATAATTAATTTATAGGTAAACTAGCTTTTAAAGTCCAAGAAATATTTATTGGTAATAGTCAAGTATAATTTAATAACTTAGCAAAACTAATATAGGTTAAAATGAGAAAACTCCAAAATATCCTATACTTAGGTAAATTAATGGTTTTAAACTAATTAATATCAAACTAATGATATTTAATTAAATTAAGACTAGTTAAATAACAAATTAGGGTTATTTGGTGAAAGCATACTAAATCAAGTGTAAAGTTAAACTAGTCAAAATTCTCACCTACACATTTAAAAGTCAAGTTTCTAACTAGTTTAAATCTTCCAAAATTTATAAGAGTTTCTTCTTAAAATTGATTAACAAGGTTCCAAAATCATTGTACAACATTTTCCTAAAACCGGTTAAGTAGATTAAGTTTAAGGTGCTCAATATTTGGTGTCACCTCAACCAATTCACAAGCTGAAATTTCCAGCAGTTCATGTCATCAAAACTTGGCCAAAACAAGGTTAATATAGCTGGAAATATTAGGTTATCAAAGCTGGAATTTTGTAAATTAGTAAAGCTGAAATTTGTTCAAGGTTTTGGAACAAGGAAGTGCCGATTTACAAGCTGAAATTCCAGAAACTTCAGCCCACTAAACCGCCTTAAATGCTGTAATTTTTCCAGAAATTTTCCTCTAATAAGGCTAGCAAACATGCCTTCTAACTCTAGTCAAACTTTCAGCCATAAATTCCAAGATTTTCCACTCAAATAAAGCATCAATTCTTATACAAGTCCATACTAATCAAGTAGGTCATAACATAGTTAATCTACTATCAAAGAAAGGATCAAAACAAGGGGAAACCTCATAATCATGAGTATAAATATTCATATATATAACAAGAGAACAAAATATAACTATAAATCTTAAGTACTTAATGAAATCATAAGAAAAGGCATAAGAATTCTTCTATTGAAACTTGAAAGAACTTGAAGTTTCTTGATGAATTTACCTCAAAGTAGATAGGGTTTTAGTTGAAGAAGAGTGAATGATTAATCCCTTAAGAATCTTGACTTTGAGCAAGAACTTGAGCTTGAAACTTAGAGAGAATTTGATGAAATTTGAGAGGATTTCTTTTCTAGTTAGGTTAAGCTTTTGATGAAAGATTAAGTTAGCCTTTTAAGTGTTTTAAAATGGTTGAAATTGAAGAGATTATTGGTATTATGGTGGCCGGCCAAGATGGAGAAAGATGCAAGAAAAGTTGAGCCAAAATTTTGAAAAGAATTGGTAAAAAGTAAAAGTAAATGATAGGTGGTCCATTCATGATATTAGGATGGCATTAATCTCTCAAATATCTAAGTAATAGGTGGCCTTACTTTTCTAAATATCTAAACTTGGTTGGTAACATTTAATTGGTGAAATTTTCCTATGATTATCATCAAACATATATTAATAATAATTCAAGAAATAAAATTGTAAAAGAAAATTATACAATAACAACTAATAAGGAAATTTTTACAACTAACTTTCACAACATAGAAACTAAGTGGTTTTAAACTTCTAGGGTTTTACAAATATCTAGATGCAAAATCCTAAAGAGAGTAGTAAAACAAATAAACACAAAAGCACACAAAAAGCACATAAGTTCTAACTATTACATCGGGAAAACCTAATACAATCTAAAAAGAGAAAAAGGTGAAATAACCTATTTATTACACTTGCCTATCTAAATACAAATATTTGCTAATAAATATAAGAAAAGTAACCTAACTATTACATTGACTATCCAAATACAAAAATTTGCAAGAATAGTAAAAATATTTATCTATTGCATTTTTCTGAATAATATAAAAATTAAAAAAATTGAATTAACAAACATGACATAGCATAAAATAAATAAATGTTTGAAAAGTAAATGAAATGAGACAGGCATACAAAACACATAAAAAAATTGAAAGTGAGGAAAATACATCCATGTACAGGGATTTTGCCAAAAACAAAAAAAATACCTCCTTTGAAGACTCGGTACAAAATGCTAAGAAAATAAACAAATGCATTAAAGGTACCACTATATAATGAAATAAATCATGAAAACATGAAATAGTAACAAATTGGGGGTGTTGAAATGTAAATCCCATCAAACTAAAGGGCTAAAGACAAAAATGTAAACCTAAGGAGTGAAGGATAAATTTGAAAATCTCAACTAATCAAGGGGCAAATTTGAAAATTAAAGCCAAAATTGGGTTTAAAACAATAAATTTCAACAAGCACAAATCAAATTTTGCAATTTAGAGGGCCTAATTGAAAAGAACGAAATCTGGGGTCAACTTTTACAAAAATTAAGGTTTTAATTGCATGAGACAAGAAAAATCTTTGGGGGCCTATGAATAGTAATTCCCAAAATAAAAGGGCTGAAACATAATTATCCTCACATCATAAATAGACCATAATTAAAGCTAAAAATAATGGACTAAAGTAGAAATAAATCAATAAACTAAAAATAACCTAGCCAAGTGAATTTGATTGCTAAACTAAACTGAATTAACCAAAACAGTGCAAATCAAAACTAAACTAACCGCAATTAACAAAGACAAAAAAAATGAAAGATTCAAAATATTAAAACAATCATCAATTCCTCAATCATTTTTTAAACTAATCAAATCAATTAAAATTACAGAATCTAAAAAGAATAAAATGCCAAAACCAAACCCATAAGTAACTCAATCATTCTCTTACAATCCCCAAATTCCCAAGCTAATTTCCTTTCCTTTTTAGCCGAAGTGAGAGGAGGAAAATGAACAAGAATAAAACAAAGCCTAAAACTAGAATAAAAGCACAAACCCTTCTTCCCCCCTCCCATTCGGTTTTCTTCAACATAAATCTCTCTCTCTCTCTCTCTCTCTATATATATATTTTTCTTTCTCCCTCGCTTCTTTTTTTTCTCTTTCTCTCTTTTTTTTTTTTTTTTTTTTGGCAAACCCCGTACACGGGGGAGGACGCCACTCCTAGATTTTATTAATATGTGCTAAAAAAAGGAGGGGGACATGAACCTTACCTCCAAAATACATGTGAAATTAAAAGCAAAAACAAATAAATTAGGAGTACTACTCCCTTACACACTTATTGAAGAAAAATTAAAAACATGTTTACATTTATGAAAAGAAAGAAATCCTAATCTATCCATCCTAATCTCTCCTCTAGCTAAACGAGGTAGGCTAAATCAGATGCATATGTTTTGGGATGAGATTCCGTGTACCCAACATTTGAAAGCACATCAACAACTTTATTAGCTTCACGATAGCAATGTAAGACAGCAACAAAATGATTAGCCAGCTAAAATAATTTATCAACCTTGTTCCTTATGCTCCAAGGTACCCTACATGTGCCTTCCAAAATTTGCACCATTAAAAGAGAGTCAGTCTTCACAAAAAATCTGTGAAACCCTCTTTCTATGCACCTTTGAACTCCAAATAACATGGCATGAGCCTTTGCTTGTATACTCGTGACCTCTTCAAAGGGAATGGAGAAACCAAATAATAATTTACCATTACTATCTCTCAATAAGCCACCACCTCCACCTATTCCAGGATTCCCTTTAGAACACCCATCGGTGTTAAGTTTTGGAACCCCCATGTCTAACCTTGGCTTTTCCTATGTTATGGGTTTCAACATATGGTAACCCTTCACGTTTTGAACTCTACTGATAAAAGAACTCCAATTATAATCTCCCAATTGAAATGTTGCAAAATTAATAGAGAAAATGTCCATAATGTCTCTGCAAGTATCCGAGATAATTTGTTGCGGGTTCATCATCTCTCCTTCAAATTTGGAACAGTTTCTTGCTTTCCAAAGATTCCAACATATGAAACAAGGAATCACCTGCAATAGAAAAATGAGCAAAACTATTCCTCGCATGTTGCAACCAATAACCCATTAACAAAGCACGCACATTTACCAAATGCAACCTAATCCCCCATTCCAATTCAAAAAAATTCCAAACAATCCTAGCAATCTCACGAGTACAAAATACATGAGTTATAGTCTCCTCCGAAGGTAAGGGGACAACATTGACATCTAGACGGTCCATATATCCCAAACCTATAGAGGTTAACTTCTAAAGGTAATCTGTTATGTAACAACCGAAGCATAAACCAAGACACTTTGGAAGGTATATTATCATGCCAGATCTTATCAAACATAAAGGAGGCTACTCTAGTACTTCTTACCAAATCATTTGCTGAGGAGACAAAAAAATCACCAGATTGAGTCAAAACCCAATAACACAAATCCGATGCATCCATAGATGGTGGAGACATCTTCAATACTTCCGTCACAATTGCCTCTGGCAGCCATTGCCTAATGATGAGATAGACCAATGGCCATTACATCACAATCCTGAATTTTATGGTGTTCTCCAATACCAGTTTTGCAAAATAAGGCTCCATTTCTCAATCAATTGTCATACCAAAATGAAGCATTCCCTTTACGCATGCATCAATGCATATTCATTTCAGCAATATCTCTAACTTGAAGCATTCTTCTCCAAACCGCAAAAGTAGATTAAGACAATTGGACTCTGATTGGATGAACTTTAGAATAATATTTTTTGTCTAAGAATTCTTAGAGACCATAGAGACTTCTGATATCTGAAATTCCACCATAACTTAACAGATAAAGCATTAAAGACATCCTCCAAAGACCAAATCCCAATTCCACCTTCATCATCAGGAAAACACATAGCAATCCATTTAATCCAATGTAATTTATTTTTACCATCAGAATTACCCCAAAACAAGCTAGCAAAAGACTTCTCAATGTGAGATATTACTAACTTTGTAGGTTGAGTTGCAGCTAAAAAATGGATTAGAATTGAAGACAGCACATGTTTGATAAGGATCAACTTACCACCTGTTGATAACAATCTATTCTGCCATCCATTAATTTTCTTAGAAACAACCTGACACATTTCTAAGAAATTAGTCAATTTCCTCTTCCCTAAAAACAAAGGACAGCCAAAGTACTTTATTGGGAGATTTTTACAATTAAAATCGGTCACCTTATGAACCACATTCAGTCTTGCCCTTGTTGTCTTTGAATGCATGAAAAAATAGCTTTTTGAAGCATTGATTCTTTGACCTGATTCAGCCTCATATTTAGCTAACCAATCCATCACCATCTTCAATGACTTGGTATTCGCACTTGAAAAAATTATACTATCATCTACGTAAGCAAGGTGAGTTATACTCGACAACCCAACGACACTCTAAATCCAGAAAATGCAGGAGCTGAAGCCAATGAATTCAGTCCTCGTGAAAGCACTTCCGCAGCAGTGTTAAATAAGGCCAGAGATATTGGATCTCCTTGACGAAGGCCTCTAGAAGATTTGAAGAATTAACACATACTTGCATTTATCACAACTGAAAACCAATAGTTAGAGATGAGTCTCCGTATCATATCAATAAAAATCTCTCCAAAACCAAATGATTGAAGCACTTGAATGAGAAATAACCACGAAACACAGTCATAAGCTTTCGCCATATCAATCTTCATGGCCACATTCCCACCTCTATTTTCCCTACCAATATTTGAAACCATATCTTGTGCCTAAAGAAAATTATCAAAAATGATACGATCCTTCATAAAACCACTTCACAAGATTATTAGAAATAATCTTGGGAAGTAAAACAGCAAGTATATTCGCCAAAAGTTTGGAGAAAATTTTATTCACAAAATTGCACAAACTTATCGAACGAAATTGAGAAAAATCTTGTGGGCTCAAAACCTTTGGTAACAATACTATGGCAGTAGATGTCACCTTTCTAGGCAGCTAAAAACCATAGAAATGCTCTTAACTGCTTCATAAACATCCTTAGCTATTACTTCCCAAGTAGCCGAAATGAACTTCCCAGTGTATCCATCTGGTCCCACTGTGCTTTCACCATTCATATCAAAGACCACCTTTCTAACCTCTTCCATGGTGGAAACTTTCTCCAACTCTACATTCTTAGATAGAGAAACTAATTTTGGAATCACCTATAACATGTCAAAAGAAGAAGGACAAGAATATGCACAAAACAAATTCTAGAAATAATGGATAGCAACATTACCCATATTCACTTTATCCTCGATCCATTTGCCTTCAGCTCCTTTATTCTGTGTGTCAAAGCCTTCACCCTTCGTTCTCTATCCACTGAATGGAAGTATTGTGTGTTTTTATCCCCTTCTTGTAGCCATTTTATATGCGCCTTTTGTTGCCAGAAGTTCTCTTCAATTGATAGCTACAATCGCAATCATGCCTTTGCTTGATTGAGATCACTTCTTGCATCCACCGTGTTCTCCATCTCCAAGACTGTTTCAACCTCCTAAAGTAACCTCTCAGCTACCTTGATGTTCTGGAACACGTCACCAAAAGTCTTCTTGTTCCAGTCCCTTATAGTACTTTTTAATCGCTACAACTTTCCACACAGCACCTATATAGGAGATCCCTCAAGTTGTTGATCCCATGCCTCCTTCACCATGCTTAGAAAAGTCAAATGTTGAGTCCAAATGTTGAGAAAATGAAAGGGACACAGTTTGTTGTCCATCTTTGTGTTAGTCGAGATCAAAAGAGGAGCATGATCAGAAGAGCCTCTCGATAGATGCTCCACTGAAATCTTCATAAACTCTACACCACTTGCATTGAGTAGAAGCCTATCAAGTCTTTTCCAGATTCTAGCTACACCATGTCTATTGTTACACCAGGTAAAGATTGAACCCGTAAAACCTGCATCACAAAGTTCACCAGATGACAAGAAAAGCTGGAAATACAATGCCTCAGCAAGTCTAAAGCTTCTTCCTCCCCTTTTCTCTTGAGCTTCTAACACAAAATTAAAATCTCTACATACTATCCATGGCCCCTCCAAAAGTTAATCCAACAATAATGCCTCCCAAATTTTTTCCCTTTCCTTTATGGTACATTTGGCATGGACAGCCGAGAAGACAAAAGAACCAAAAATCTGGGGATGAAGAACTTGGAGGGAAATATGCTACACACTATCCCTCAAAGTTAAGCAAGAAAATGGAGGATTGTTAAATATGCACAAATGTCCTAGCACCATTCCTTAGACAAAAATCAAAACCCAATTTTATTCTATATGACAAAATAGAAGAAGCTGGTTGCTTAGCCTCACAAAGAATTAGAAACTGTATATTGTATAATTTGAGTCTTTTCAATCGTCTAAATTGAGGAGCTTTGGAAACACTCCTAAAATTCCAAAAAAATGATCTAATCATAAGATAAATGTTAAAAAAGATTAAATGAGTTTTTCGTTTTAGACCTCAGTTCCCTGTCATGGAGAAAAGTAGCCCTTATACCCTTTCGTTTAGCAGTAGGCAGTTGTTTCCATCCTTGTAGTGTATTCCCCATTTCAAGCGTTCCAACCAGTGAAAACACCTCTCTTTCTTTCATCTGGGCTAGACCACGGGGAGATAAGTTCCCTACAACAACAGGCATCTCCTCATGCATGTCAGGATTTATGCCTCCCAGCAAAACTTGGAGACCAGACTCCTGATTATCCTTCAACTCTGAAGACCCTATTGGGCATGTATCTGTCTTCAATCCTTCATCAAGCTCATGGACCTCCCCTATCTTAGCAACATTATCATTCTGATCAGCCAAGTCATTCCCATTTTGGATGTGTAAATCTGAAGAAGCAATTTGCCTTGAATGCTATGTGTTTGCATGTTTCTCACTAGCAATAGACTGGTTCCCCACAACATCTAAATCTGACACTTGTTTTCCATCTTGCCCTGCAACATCTGAATCTAACACTTGAGTTTGTTTTTGAACATGCACTGCAGTGGGTTGGACAGGCACATATGTAGCTGTAGTCTTCAAATTTTGTGGTTTCTCATGTCCCAAAGTCTTTCCCTTATGACCCTCCACCAACAAGTCCTTCCTGCAATCAGCAACCGAATGGCCCAAGTGCCAACAGGATGTGCAATAACTAGGAAGATTTTTAGCTACAATATTCTACCAAAAACCATTCGAATCCTCCGTAGTACTAATCCAAACCCTTTCTGGAATCTCGCTCATAAAATCCACCTCTACACAAACCCTTGCCACACTTGGGCGAATAAGTGTAGCAGTGACTTTGTCAACAAATAATGGTTTTCCAATAGCATTAACAATGGAGAACAAACTATGTTTATCAAAAAGATGAACCGGAAGACTAAGAAGAGAGAACCATACTAGAATGATTGATGATTCATGTTCAATGTAAAAATTAGGAGACCATCGGAAAGTTCTCGTGGTGAACTTCAAAATCTACCAAACTCCTCTAATCCAAATCATATGAAAGTCAGTTTCAGAATTGAACCGTAACAGAATATGCATCGCATCCAAGTGTCTGACGTACACGACATCATGCAAATCCAATGATCTAAAAAAATTTTGAATGTCTTCAATCTTCGGACGTCTGTGTGAGAATTTCCGCACCAGAGCAAGCCTAAATGGAGATGCAAGTTTTTCTATGTCCTCCTGTGTAAAAAAGACCGCTAGTTCCCCTCTACGTGAAGAAGGCTGTTTCATGGAGATGACTAGTGTTGGATTATCCAAACAATTGAGAGAAAGATTTCTGCATGGACGGAGAAGCCGCCATGCATCCCTCCTCCAGAGGCTAATTGACAGCCATGTGTGAAACGGCAAAGGCTGAAGTAGCCTCAGCCGTTGGTTAGGCTCTGTTTGAAATTCAAATTTGCATGAAAATAGGAAGAAGGCGATCGAGAGAGAGAGAGAGAAAGTTAAAATTTTATTCGTAAGATATCATTTACTTCTTCTTCTTCTCTCTCTCTAACCTTCTTTCTTTCTCTGTTCTTTCTTCTCTTTCTATCTATTCTTTCTCTTTCTCCCTCTCTCCATCACTCTTCTCTCTTTATTTCTTGTCGCGCACGGAGGGGTCTTCGACTATCGCGCCTCGAAAAGGCGGTTTGGTCAAGTGACTCCTTTTGAAAAGAAAGTTTTTGGAAAAAATGTGCGCATGTGTGAGAAAAAATTGATTTTTGGTGAAAAAGTGTTATTTAGAAAAAATTGCATTTTGAAAAATAAAATAAGGCCGAGACTAAAAAAAAGTGCGATAATTTTGATATTAAGTTAGAGTGTACCAAGTCACCCAAAAAATCATTTAACAAAACAAAACAAAAATGAAAAAACTTTTAGAAAAAATATTTGAAAACCCTTTTTTGACTTCGGTCTACGAGAAAACAAGAGAAAAAAGTCTGGGAGTCACATTTGAAGAAAGGGAAGGCAAAGGCTCACACCTAAGGCACCCTTTCTACTTAGCCGAATCTAGTAGTGAGGTTTAACCAAATTTTCCTAATTTAACCCTAGATTCTATCACATTTGGATGTGTCTAAATGGATGCAAATCCTAAGTCTAAATATGAATAAGAGGGTTAAAATGTTCCGTCGAGGCTTGGTCAGGATAATCGCATTAATTGCAAAACCGAGTCGAGACCTCCAAAGAGTCACAAGTGTCTATGCAAAATGAAATGCCAAAAGAAAAGAAAAATAGTAATATAGATAACTAAGTGGTCGAAGAAAGTGGGTATGCAGCATAACGGGTACGGGGACTAATAACTCGTGATTGATATTTTTCAATTCACAGAGGGGGGAACGACTTGTTAATCCACCACTTTCCACGTAAGTAGACGACTGTTCTAGTTGGAGCACACAAATGACCCAACTTCTAAGTGAAATGCAACTTAGATATCATGCACTGTCAAATGCTAAAAATAGATAATAATAAAAAAATATATAAAAAATCAAGCAAATATGAAAAATCCTAAAAAAAGGAAAATGCGTGTGAAATGAAATGAAATGCACATTGGGAGTAAAACTATCACTAGAATGACCTAAGGGCTTACCGTTGGACTAGCCCGTTCTAGAAATCTCCACTAGCATTGGACTATCAGGGAAGCGAAAAAACCATAACTAACGTTGGACTAGTGTAATGACTACGTGTATAAATTGTGACTGACTGTGTGTGAACATGTGTGATGCGTGTAAATTTTGCATGTAATAGGGTTTGAACTCTGTGTGTGTGTGTCTGTAAATGTGTGTGATTGTATGTGATAGTGTAGATTGACTGTGTGTATTGCGTGTGTATTGTGTGTGCTGAATCTGATCATGTGAGTGTGTGTGGTTTGTGTATTGACCGTGTGTAATAATGAAATTGAATTTGTGTAAAAGTAGAGTGGTGTGTGTAGTGTGTGAGAGAGAAATTGAACTTGTTTGAAAAACGTATGGAGTGTGTGAGAGAGAAACTAAATTTGTGTGAAGTGTGTGAGATGGTGTGTGTTCTAGGTGTTCTAGGTGTGGGGTTGAAGATGTACTAGTGTGTGTTCTAGGTGTTCTAGGTGTAAGTTTGAAGATACACTAGTGTGTGTTCTAGGTGTGAGGTTGAAGATGTACTAAAATCTTACAAGGTGTTCTTGGTAAAAACTTGAAGATAAATGTAGGAAAAAGTGTTTGTTTTTAGTGTTCTTTGTATAATAGATAAAACTAAAACTAAAAACTAAAAACTTTAGGCTTTCTTTTTCTCTCCCTTTTTTAATCCTAAAAATGGCTATTTATAGTGTACAAAAGACTTATCTTCCAAGAAATGAATAAAAGGCCAAAACGCCCCTGACAACAAAAATTACAACTTTACCCCTACAAAAAATTAAAATTTATGTTCTCTCTCAAAAACACAAAAATTAAGAAAATATAAATAATAAATTTATTAATATCAATTCACCCGAAAAAAGTTAGAAAAACTTAAGAACATGCTTAAAATACCTAAAAATGAATTTGGGACGCAAAAATGATGAAAAATGTTCAGAAGGTGAAATGACTGTTTTGCCCTTGTACTACCAAAATATATGAAAATTTTAAGTTAGCCTCAAAAAATTAACAAAAATTAAAAATGAGCTTAAAACCCTAAAAAATGAATTTAACACTCAAAAATTGGTAAAAAAATACATTCAGAATGCGAAATGACTATTTTGCTCTTTAACGTAATATTTACAGAAAAATAGCAATTCTCTCCAAAAAAATTAAAAAAATTTAGAACATGCCTAAAAACTTGAAAAATAAATTTATGACAAAAAAGGGGCAAAAATGGTGTTCGCATTGCGAAATGATCATTTTACACCTATACTGGTAAAATATAGAAAAAGTATCGGTTGAACTCAAAAAATCACAAAATTTTAAAAACATGTATAAAAATACAAAAATGTACATTTAAAACTCCAAAACTAATGAAAAAATATTTACGTCTATAAAATTATTGTTTTGCCCCCCTGGGCAAATTGTTGATCTTGCCTCTTTTTTGCTAAAAAATAAGATTTGATCATGGAACTAGAAAAGAAAGGCCCTCATGTGGGAAAATAAATGGTGTGTCAAAATTTGGTGTCTACAGTTTGCTCCTTTTTGTTGGGAATCTAAAAAAGATTTCAGACAAAGATGTAGACAACACAAAATTTTGACTCACTTAAATGTAAAAAAAGATACCCACGTAAACTAAAACATCTAGACATGCATAGCATGAGAATGTGATGAAATGTAAACTAATGAACAAATGAACATAGAAAAATATGTGATCGAGCTTCCTTAGGAGCTACCTACATTTCCTGTTGAGGGAAATCAGGTCAAACATAGTTTAGACACAAGTAAACTGTTGACGCGAATGATAACACAACTATAAATGATAACACAGGGATTCCAATTTTTCAAAACCTGCGATCAAAGTAAAGAAGAAAATGCAACATTTAAGCTATTAAATTAAAATAACATAAAGCAGTCCAGGCTGCTAGACCAAATAAAGATTGATAAACTAAAAGCAAAGCCTAGGCTGCCAGACTTGAAAATGTAAATAAAAAGATACCGTTTAAGCTGCTAAATGGATACATGACCTTGGCCTACCAAGGTTGATGAATGCAAAGTTGGGCTACCAACTTGAAATGTAAGTAAACAAATATCGATCAGACTGTTGGATGAATGCATGACCATGGGCTGCCAAGGTTGATGAATTCAAAGTTGGGCTGCCAACTTGGAATGTAAGTAAACAAATGCCGACTAGGCTACTAGACGGATGCATGATCTTGGGCTGCCAAAGTTGATGAATACAATGCAAAGTCTAGGCTACCAGACTTGAAAATGTAAATAGATACTGTTCAGGCTGTTGAACGGATTCATAACCTTGGGCCGCCAAGATTGATGAATGCAATGCAAAGTCTGGACTGCCAAACAAAAATAGACAGAAAGTGGGTCCAGGCTACTGGACAAAATAAATTCATAAACTAAAATGCAGAAAGCGGTACCCAAGCTGTTGGGCAAAATAAATTCATAAATTGAAATGCAGAAGCGGTGCCCAGGTTACTGGACAAAATAAATTCATAAATTAAAATGTAGAAAATGGTGCCCAACCTGTTGGACAAAATAAATTCATAAATTAAAATGCAAAAAAGCGGTGCCCAAACTGCTGGACAAAAAAAATTTATAAACTAAAATGCAAAAAGCAGGCCTAGGCTGCTGAACAAAATAAATTCATAAATTAAAATGCAGAAAGCGGTGCTCAAGCTGTTGGACAAAATAAATTCCTAAACTAAAATGCAGAAAACGGTGCCCAAGCTGCTGGACAAAATAAATTCATAAACTAAAATGCAGAAAGTGGTGCCCAAGCTGCTGGACAATATAAATTCATAAACTAAAATGTAGAAAGCGGGCCTAGGCTGCTGGACAAAATAAATTCATAAACCAAAATGCAGAAAGCGAGCCTAGGCTGCTGGACAAAATAAATTCATAAATTAAAATGCAAAAAGCGGTGCTCAGGCTGCTGGACAAAATAAATTCATATACTAAAATGCAGAAAGCGAGTCCAGTAGCGGTGTCCAGGCTACTGGACGCCTGGGACAAAATAAATTCATAAACTAAAATGCAGAAAGCAGTGCCTAGGTTGCTAGACAAAATAAATTCATAAACTAAAATGCAGAAAGCAGTGCCCAGATTGTTGGACAGAATAAATTTATAAACTAAAATGCAGAAAGCGATGCCTAGGCTGCTGGATAAAATAAATGCATAAGGAAATGTAAGACATAGAGAAATTTAAACAAATATGAACATAGCATTCAACTTAACTCAAAAACTGATTTTTTCTCTTTTTTTCTCTTTTCTTTTTTTGTTCTTTTTCCTTTTTTTTTTCATTTTTTTCTTTTTGGCCCCAGTATCAATTTCCAACTAAATTGAAAATCACCAATTTCAAATTTTGGCCTTGTGTAAAAACATCAAAATCTATTTGAAATCAATCTTTTCAAAATTTTGCCCTAGTGTAAAATATTCTTTCTAAAATCTTGCTTGAGGCATAATGTATCAAGATCATTTTGAAGTTGAAAAGTTTTCTTTAAAAAAATTTGCCCTAGTATATGACACTAAAATCAATTTGAAATCATTCTTTTCAAATTCTGGCTCTGTATAAAGCACAAAAATCCATTTAAACTCCATTATTCTAAAAATTTTTGCTCCAGTACAAATCAAGTGAATTCCGTTTAAAGGCAATCCTGTAAAATTTGCCCCAGTGTAAATTTGAAGTCAGTCCCTTCCAAAATGTGTTCCAGCATAAAGCATCAAAATCGATTTTTGAAATCAAATTTTCTCAAAAAATTTGCCCCAGTTTTTGTTTCTGATGAAGGCTCCAAATGATGATGATGTGATTCCACCTGCAAAAGAGAAAACAACTACAATTGCAAAAGTAATGCCACCACTTGACAATCCCTTAACTCCGCTGGCACATATAAACATAAAAATTGCCATCCCGAATATTTGATAAAATTTCTTACTATGCAAGGAAAGGTCCCGAAGTTAGTTGATGTTAGTTCAGAGTTTATATCAAATCCCCTAAAGTAGTCTTTCTATCTAAGTATGTTTCAGCTTTCCGATCAATTTAGGATTACCTTTGAATTCACTTGAATTCAATGAAGGTAACCATCACTATTCATTTTTATACAAAAACATCTCATATGCCCTAAATTTAAAAGAACCTTTGTACAATGAACAACTAAAAACACACAAAGAATAAATGAGTAAAATACAGTTAAATAAACATTTTTCAAAATTGACTTTGAAAAGATGCCTTGTGATCTTGGGGTGTCATTCCCATTTTAATTCCAAGATTACCACAAAATGATCAATACAGAAGAGGAACCTTAAACAACTGCTAAGTAATAATTTTACCCATTTTTATGTAGCATTTTATATATGATTTTATTATGTTTTAAATATGTTTATCATATTTTTTATATGAAAATGGCTCAATTTCATCACTTTCCATCAAATGAAGAATTGCTCTAAAATTAAAGTTTTTAGTCCGAAAATTAGGATTTTAAGGCAGAATCATTATTTTGAGCAAATTAATGCCAAAGTTTATTTGATATTGCAGGAAAATGATGATTAAAAACAAATTGGATCAATTGAAGCTCAAGAATTACCAAATTAAAGATTGATTCAAGTTGTATCTGTTTTATTACTTAAGCTTGGGAATTTCTAGAATAATTTCTATTCATCAAATTTTACCAAGAAATTATGGTTCAAATAGTATAAAAAGGTCTCAAGGACATCAAAGGAAAAATCAACAAAAAGGAAGGGCAAAGAAGCAATGGAAGTAAAGAATTGGTGAAAACTAGATGGTCGGCGACGATGACACATTTCAGTATTTTGTAATAAATTGAGCAAAAATTATTGGATTTAGATGATTCTTTTTCCATTTTGAAGCTAAAATAATGCTCTACATTTCTGATGAAGATATCAAAATCCAATTATCAAATCTTCATTGTCAAAATGCCACATTACTGAAGTAAATTTGTGCTGCAAAGATATTCCGACCACTTCTCAGTGTTTTAGCCATATCATTACATCCAGAGCTTCAAATGACCTAATTCTTGTGTCATTAGAAGGCTAACTCAAAGGGATACAACTTTCATGTTTTGAGGAAAACCTAATTCAACCATCTTTAGGGAGCAATCTGCGGGTCACATCCACAGGTCAACTAACCCATGGATAATCCACTGATCAAGCCATATGCAAGTTTCGGCTGGCTGCAATTTGCAGCATATTCACACAACTTTTATAGCTAAATTCAATGTCCAGCTGCATCTACAAAGCCGTATTGAAAGTTCAAGGCAAGATTTTTCAAGATTTGGAATCAACTTTCATCATATCATCTTCAACTTGGACAATGACTTGAACTAGGATTTTTCTTATAAATATATGCCCTTGTAGGTCATTGAAAGGAAGCTTAGTTTATGCTTGAAATATAGCTTGGTAGGAGGAGCACTCCTTGTATATACTTAGATTACTTCTCTTTGTAGTTTTAGAAAAAACAATATTTGTAGAGAAACTCTTGATAGAATTTCACTTGTATCAATTCATCTTAAATGAAGGAAGTGAAGACTTGAGCTTATGAACTGAGAATTTCTAACTCTATCTCTCTACTTTCAATCTTTGTTATGAATTTATACTTTATGTTCTTGTTCTTACTTGTTTTTATCTTCAATACGAAATAATTACAAGTTAAGGGTTAAGATAAAGCTAATGATATGTTTTGAGTAGGATTAAACTTGACATATCTTTTTATTACTTGTGGCTTAAGAATGAACTAACACATAAGTTGTTTCACTATGAGAGGAGGAAATACATGTTGCTAGTTTCATTTAAATCATCATGAGAATGAGATTTTGAAGTAGTAACCTAATTCATTGTAAGAGCAAGTCATGGTTGCTATGGATTCCTAAGTAAGACTAGATGTTATAAGCAAGCATAATCTTATTCTTGCATATTTTGTGACCATTAGTGGATTCTTACCCCTAACTTAACTTGTAATTGTGATTTTCTCCATTTTTTTTGCTACAAGTTATTGAGTTTTCCATTTTATCCACCAACTATTCGATGAATTGTGTGGATAATAAAGAAAGTGATTAGCTTTAGTACTTGCCTATTCAAGTTTCCTCGTGAGATCGGCACTAATATTTTTCCTACTACAATTGACCTGTGCACTTGCGGAAAAGGGTATTAGGTTATAAATTTTATTAATTGTTTGTGTGAATTTTGCCTAATTTTGATTGTACCTAAACCTCACAATCAAGTTTTTGGCACCGTTGCCGGGGAAACAAAGAAAACTGGGCAATATTGAGGCAAAAGCGAGTATTTATTAATCTCGACATTTTTATTTTTGTTGTTTTAATCCTTCCTGTGTTTTTTTTTCTTTTTGTAGGTACTTGGTGGTTTCAAGTTGAAGAAAGTTGAAGAATTTGTTCAAGCATTTCATCAAACACATGGCGGGTGAACTTGAATCCCATGATACACCTATGACCATAGAGGAATGTCAATCTTGCATTTATCAAGGTATGTTTGAAAGAAATTTCAATACAATCATGGATGCAAAACTTGAATATTGTTATGCCTTGTGTGAAGAATATGAAAAAGTCTATGTGCATCATGAAGAAAAACCTAATGAGCAAGTCTTTGAAAAGTTAGGGGTTCCAAAGTGGGACAACCATTTAGAAGACTTTTGGGACATAAAAAGTGATTCTCATGATCCTTGTAATGGACAAATTGAGCATAAAAATGACAATGAACAAAAATCTTCATGTATGAATGACTTTCAATGCATAGAAAGAGGTTATGATGTTGAACTCAAGAATGAAGAACATGATAACATTTTAGAGGAAAATGATAGTAAATTTTCCATTGAGGATGGTAACTGGTATCAATTGCCCATTTTTGAAGATGATAGAAGACAATTAAAGAAGCATTGGAAGACTTTCTTAAAGATCAAATGGAGTACAAAAAGAAAATGAACCCAATCCTTGAGTATTCCAATGCTACAATGGAAAATGAAAATGATTATGAGAATGTGAATCATGGACATGCATGTGAAAATGACCTTAGCTTGATGAATGATGAGTGCCAAAACATGTTTTACAATTATTATGTGGTTGATCATGATGTATGTTGTGCTTTGTGTGGTGGAACCCATTTGTTATTCCAATGTGAAAACCTTCATGAACTACAAGAAGCACAAACTCACAAGAACAAATATCAAGGAATCATTTTGGATGATGATGATTATGATTTGGGATATCATAATGATTTTTTTGAGCATGTTGGCCAATGGCTTGAATCTTCTACTTTTGATCATAATGAGGAATAAATGTGTGAAGTGAACGATGAATGTGATGAGGTAGTTGAAAATAAGGAGGTTGAGAATAATGACATAATGTCTATTCCCCCAACTTTTGATTCTATGCATGATGAAAATGAATATGTTTGTGAAAAAGTGGGTAAATGAGAATGATTATCAATATGAAGTTTCTCTTACTTTTGATGAATATGATGACTTTGTGGATGAAAACAAGTATATTCATGAATTTGAGGTCGAGTATGATAAAATGCACTCATATATTTTTTCTCTCCACTTTTTTAGGGTTTCAAATTTGAATTTCTGATCACTTTTTCCGGCCATCTTTGGCCGGAATTTTTCTTCTCATGGCTGCCATTCAGCCTTTGGTTGAAGGGCAACAAATATCCGGCAATAGGTCCTTTGCGGATGTGGTCTTGAACAAAATTGTCTTTCCATTAAAAATCAAACCTCCTTCAAGTTTTAAGGGTGAACCGGCTGTCTCTTTTTCCTTGGATGATATATTGGTGGGAAAATTCTCACATGGCATACCTACTACGGATAGTTTACGTAAAACGTTTTTTGCAATAGGTTTTTTGGGTTCTTATTCGTTGGGATTGCTTGATTCAAGGCATGTCCTGATTTGATTCTAGCTTGAAGAAGACTTCCTTAGGTGCTGGTTAAAGGGTCTTTGGATGATTTAAGAATTTCCTATGCGTGTTTTTAAATGGTCTCCTGACTTCCGGATTGATTCAGAGTCCTCCCATGCTCCTGTGTAAATTGCTCTTGAGGGCTTTCCAATTCATTTTTTTGATAAGTCTGTGCTTTTCATGATTGCTAGCGCTATTGGCTCCCCATTAAAATTGGATTCTGCTACCTCTACATTATCTAGACCAAATACTGCAAGGGTGTGTGTCGATGTGGACCTTGTTAAAGAATTGCCTCGACGCATATGGATTGCTGCTGCTGATGGTGGTTTCTGACAAAAAATCCACTATAAAGGGCTTCTATTGTTTCGTAAACAATGTTGCAAGCAAGGGTATGGGGAAAGTGGGTGTCGTTTGTTACAAAAAAAAGATCAGGAACCTGTTGGTAAGGACCAAGGGTTTCAAATTCTCAAGAAAGATAAGGTGCAATACAGACCGAAAGCGATCGATCTTGTGCCTGAGACAAATCTGATGATCAAGGAACCTACGAAACAGGCAGTGAAAACTGATGAGGATGGATAAGTTCGAATGTAGGAAGAGATTGTGACTGACTCTAACATTCAGTTGCCTGTTGATATTCCTATTTAATCGAAGGAAGATTTGGTTAATGAACAGACTATTCGAGAGCACCAGGAGGCAGAGTTTGTAGCTGATTTATGTTTACCTGTGCTAGACAACGTATTCAACAAAGAAGAGACGTTAAAAAATCATGCAGTACATCGTGAAATAATAATATAGGTAGAGGTGCAGGCAGGTAGTCTTTTTTCACGGGAATATGAAGCTGTCTCTTCTGGAAATCATAATAGTTTGGACCGGAGGCTTGCTTTCTGTAACTTGGAAGTTCAGTATCACCAACTCGAATCTTTAACGCAACAATAGGATGACTGGAAGGCTGCAAAGTCCAGCAAACAAAAAGGGATTCGTTCAAGATTTCAATCTAATCGAATTCTTCGATTTCAAGTACAAATTGACTCTAACTCTTTCTCTACTCTATCTAATGATTAATTGTTTATTTTGGAATATTAGAGGTGTGGCTAAACCTAAAAATCTTAGGAGGCTAAAGAAGCTTAATAAGATTTTTGATTTACAATTGGTTGCGCTTTGTGAAACTAAGATTGATGTTTCTAGATTTCATGAGATTCGTTTCAAGATTAGTATGGATTCGGGTGTTCATAATGCTGAAGGTTCGGTATGGGTCTTTTGTAAATCTTCTTTGATGTTAGCTGAGGGGGAGAAGCAAACATGTTTCAGTTTCTATTCAGTCGTCATTATTTTCTTCAGTTTGCACGTTTTCTTTTGTTCATGCTAGCTATATTGGCTCTAAAAGGGATCAGCTGTGGGAATCCCTTAAACTTGACAATTCTTCTCATAATCCTTGGTTCATTAGATGTGACTTCAATACTATTACTCATGCAAATGAAAAAAAAAAGGGGGGGGGAGGCCTTTCATGATAAGTGAAGCTGTTGATTTTCTTCAGTTTTATGCAAGAAGTGCGGAGTTTATGATGCCAGTTATACAAGATCAGATTTCACTTAGTGTAATAACAGATTTGGGCAGGCAAGGGTGTGGAAAAGACTTGGACCATTTCTTGCTTAACTCTCAATGTGATGAACTAAATGTTGAATTTTCTGTCCGGCATTTGTCACATTTTCCCATCTGATCATGCTCCTCTTTTGCTATTGGGAAAGACGAGGATGGATAATAAACCAAAATCTTTTCAGGTTCTTGAACTTGTGGACATCTCATGCAAGTTTTCTTCACGTGGTGAATCAAAGCTGGCAACTAGGAGGTTTTCTGTTCTCATTTAAAAAAACTATTTTTGAAGCTTAAAGCTAGTGAAGAGTGTACTCAGGCCTTGGTCTAGACTAGGAATATGGTGATTTCTTCAAAACTGTACAGCAGTTAGAAGTGAGAGGCAGCCCATTAGGAACATCTGTATGATATACATGGCACGGAATGATGCTTTGGATAATTTACAGAAAGGATAGAGCTGCATTGAATGAAGCTTTATGTGTAGAAGAAAAATTTTTGGAAGCAAAAATCACTGAATCAAATGGTGGACAGAAGGTGAAAAAAATTCAAAGTTCTTTCATTCCATTGTAACTGAACGAAGAAGAAAATCTGTCATCCCTAGAATCAAAGATGATTCTAGGACAATGGGTTTCTGATGAAGAGAGTATTACAAGAGCGGCATGTCAATATTTTACTGAAATTGTTTTCACAGGAGGTGGTACAAACTGATTTCCCCTTGCATCATATATCGAAAATTTTATCTGATGAAGATAATTCCATGCTTGAAGCTTTTCCAACTATGGAGGAAGTTAAACAGGTTAGTTTTCTCCATAGGATGGGGACAGTGCTGCGAGTCCTGATGGCTTTTCAGGTAAATTTTTTACCTCAGCATGGGAAGTTATTGCTGATGATGTTTTCCAGGCTGTATTGAGCTTCTTTTGTGGTGAGGAGCTCTCGAATGACATCTCTTCTACCTTAATTGTGTTGTTACCCAAGGTATCAGGCCCTCAAGATTTTTCTCACTTTAAACCGATAAGTTTATGCAACTTATAAATAAGGTGATATCTCGTCTTTTGGCTGACAAATTAGCTAAGATTCTGCCTCAGATTATATCCCCTCAACAAAGCAAATTTGTACGAGATAGATTAATATCTGAAAATTTTTTGCTTGCTCAAGAGTTAATTGGTGGTATGGGAAAGAAAAGTAGAGATAGGAATTTGCTGTTAAAGCTTGATATGGCTAAGGTTTATGATATAGTCTCATGGCCATATTTGATCAAAATGCTTAGACAGTTTGATTTTGGAGAGAGGTGGATTGATATAATATGGAGAATAGTATCAAATTGTTGGTTTTCAATTCTTATTAATGGGGTGTCTAAAGGATATTTTAAATCTACTAGGGGCCTTAGACAGGGTGACCCTATCTCACTGGGTTTTTTTATTATTGCACCTGAAGGCCTCTCAAGAGCTCTTAACAATCTACCCAATCAAAGAAGCTTTACACCTTTCAAAATTCCTTCTAGATGCCCTATTGTGACCCATCTTTGGTTTACTGATGATATTGTCGTTTTTTCAGGCGCTACTAAAGTTTCTTTGAAACTGATTATGGCAGTTTTTTCACAATATGAGGCTTATTCGGGGCAAGGGATTAATAAAAGCAAAAGTGGATTTCTTTGTCATCTGTGTCTTCCCAGAAATCGAAGAGTGATCATCAAGCAAGTTACTAGTTTCACTGAGAAGAATTTTCCAGTGAAGTATTTAAGGTGTCCACTTTTTCTTGGGAGGAGTAAGGGGTATTTTGATGAATTGAGTAATGTAATTGTGAAGAAGGTGATAGCATGGCAAAACCGTTTTTTATTAGTTGGAGGTAAGTCGATTCTAATTAAGCATGTGTTGTCTTCAATTTCATTACACATTCTTGTTGCTGTGTGTCTTCCAAAGAGTGTATTTGCATAGTTAGAGAAGGTTTTTGCAATATTTCTATGGGGTGATGCATAAAATTCTTCAAGACGTCATTGGTTCTGCTGGAAAAACTTGTGCTACCTAATAGAGGAATGAGGGATTGGTGTTCGATCCCTAGAGGATATCTACCATGCTTTCTCTATTAAATTGTGATGGATGTTTTGAACTGGGAGCTCTTTGTGGGCAAAATTAATAGAAGCAAAATATTGCAACCATAGCCGTTCATCCATAATCCAGATTGTAAAGGGCGACTCAGTTATATGGAAGTGTATGATTGAAGTGCGCCATATTGCTGAGGAACACATTTGGTGATTTATGAAGAAAGGCTCCATTTATTTTTGGTATGATAATTGGTTGGACAAGAAGCCTTTGGCTAACCAATTTCATGCTCAGGATAGGACATTGCTTCGTGATTTTGTAGTACATAGGGAGTGGGATGTTGAGACATTGTTATCTGTCTTTCCACTACATGTAGTTCATGAGATTTCATAAAAAAAAACTGCCAGCTGAGGACAGTGTTAATAAAATGGTGTGGAAATTAACATCTTCTGGCTCCTTCTCAGTCAATTCTGCTTGGCAATGTATTCGACAAAGTAGGGTTTCGGGCTTTTTCTATAAGCAGATTTGGAGCAGGCATCTTCCTCTCAAAATCTCTTTTTGTATGCTGAAACTTCTACACCACAAACTTCCTATGGTTGAAGTGATTCAAAAATATGGACTGCATGGTCCTTCACAGTGATTCTGTTGTCTTGGTCATTCCATTGAAACTATTGAGCATATTTTTAGTTGTGGTGATATCCCAATAAGAGTATGGTATTATTTTGGTTGTGCTGTGGGATTTGGTGCTGGTATGGTTCCGGTATGCCAAAGATTGATGCAATGGTGGATTGCTCTTACTCCAAATAAGTATGTTTCTTTTGTGCTTCAGATTACTCCTATTATCATTTTGTGGCACTTGTGGAAAACTAGAAATGCTTAACTTTTTTAGGGTAAATGTCATAGTTGGGAACAGATTGCCAAACTTATTTTGTTGGATATTAGTCTCATGATTACTGACAAATTTGGTTTATCTATTTCTTTTTCATCTTGGCCTGATCTCTATTATAGACTGTACAGGGAGAAACAAAAAGTACAGGTTACTATAGTCAAGTTGTTACCTCCTGTTGATTCCTTCAAGTTGAACACGGATGAGTGCTCTAAAGGAAATCTTGAAGTCTGTGGAGGAGGTGGTCTCTTTCAGGATGCAAGAGGGAAGGTAATGTTTGGTTTTTCTATATTCTTGGGTGTATGAACAAGTTTGGATGCTGAATTTTTGGCTTTATTGCATGGTATTAGGCTATGTATTGAAAAAGGGATTGAATCTTTTCATTTAGAGTTGGATTCTCATGTTTTGGTGGATATTATCAAAGGGGTTACGTCATGCCCATGGCATCTATTGAATTTGTTTAAGGAAGTTACCAGTTATAAGCATTATTTTATCAGTATATCACACTGTTTCAGGGAAACTAACAAACCAGCAGATATTCTTTCTATTGAGGCCTTAAGGGAAGCTGGGTCTACTACATTTTTAGGTTTTAGAGATCTTCCTAAAGAGGTCAGAGGTGCAGTTAGATTAGATCAACTTGGTTATCCTACTTTTCATTTTCATAAAACTTAACTTTATTGTAAAAGGAGTAGTACTCCTTCATTTAATTTTGTTTTAGTTTTTTAACTTTATGTATTTGGGATAAGGTGCATGCCATTCTCTAATTGTTTTTATAATTAATAAAATTCTGGGGTTGCGTCCTCTCTCATGTACGGGGTTAGCCAATTAAAAAAAAAAGAAAAAAAAAGAGTATGATAAAATGCCATGTGATGTGATTTCAAATGAAAAACAACCTTCTTTCAATTCTCGCATTGATTTCACTGGTACTTATGAATGGCTAACACAAGAGAAAAGTCTAGTCCAGTTTGGCTATGACTTCTTCGTTAAGAGTGTTTCTCTTATAGCTATGGTAGTTCAATGGATTATGAACAAGGGAGCACAAATTCTTGCTCAAAGGATGCATCTTTATTTGCTCAATCAATTAAGCACTAAAGGTGTATTACATCCTTTGTGGCACACTCCAACTACATGAGATATTTAGAAGAAAGTCTAGCTCTAGATTTTAAAGGAAGTGCTTGTTGGGAGGCAATCCAATGTTTTTGGTATTTTTACTTGTTTTGGTGTGTTTTATGTTTTTTGTGTGTTTTGTAGTTAGTTTGATTAGTTTAGTTTGAAGTTGAGTTTGAAGCATTTTGTTGCAATCTTTGATGTTTCATGTTTAAACTTGGATGTTGGGTACTCAAATTTCATATCTTTTGAGTTTCATGTGTTTAGAAGGGTTAAACATCTTGGTGTCATCATTTTAAATATGTTTGAAGTGGTTTTGAAGTTGAAATGAACAACTAACCAATTTGAAGCATGGAAGTGCAAAGTACTATTCCATTGGTTACTATTCATGAGCCAACTTTCATTGAGAACATTGATCCTCATTTGGTAATCCATGGACTTTTTATGCAAAAATTGGTTTTGAGCAACTTTGTTTTATCATTTGAAACTTGTTCAAAGTGATTTTGAAGTCCAAAACATGCAAAGAATCAAATTGAGCTTTTTAGTGAAAAAGTAACTATTCATTTGGTTGTTTTACTTCAAAGTTGGTTCTTTGTGATTTTGGTCTTAACTTTGCAAAATTGATGTTGTGAATGCTTAAAAATCATGTTAACAACTTTTTTTTTAACATAAGAAATATGTTTGAAGTGTTGAATTGATAAAAAACATCAAAAAGAAACTTTTGAATTTCAAGTTCATCATGAAATTCGAAGTGCAGAATTTTTGGGTAGCCTATTTTGATCGATTCTCATTTCTTATGTGTTCATGATTTGGATGAGTTTAATGCATAAATTCAAAGTTTTTTCACATGGTTACATGATTGTAAAGTTGTTTGCCCAAAACTGATGGTCTAAAAGGTCGAAATCATCACTCAAAATTGAGAAAAAAACCAACCCTGGCACACATTTTTCTGTAGCATTTTCTGCAACTTTTAGGAGGTATCCGCAGTTCATCTGCAAGTCACCTTGACTCACAGATCCAACCCACATATCCTCTATATTTTGGGAACACTTTGGCTGGTTTTGGTTAATTTTGTTTAGGGATTCAATGGCTTTCTTTGCAAGTTTGTTGGGCAACTTGGTAAACACGAAATAAACACTTAAACACATTCAAATGGATTGCATTACATGTTTCAATTCTTTGATTCAAACTTTAACTTTTGACATCAAAAGATGAAATTTTATTTTCAGGCATCTTCACACAAGTTTCTTTTGCATATCACTTCACCATAATACATTACACTTGTTCATATCAGTTGTGCATCAAAATTTCACCTCCTTGGAGTTATATTACAAGAACCAAGTGTGAGGCAAATCAAGCGTTTTAAGGCATGTTATGTTACTTTTTGATCTTAATGGTTATTCAAACATGCTTAAACATAGCTTTTGAGGATTTCTAAGCTTTGAAACAAGGTTGGTGAGCAAGAGTGGAACATTTGAAGAACATGGTGAAGCATGGCAAGCGGAAACTTCACAAAGGCCAATGGACATCAAAGCACAAGAACATCATTCTTTTTGGATCTTTAAACAATCAAGGGGAGTATTCTTGTTCTATTTTTTCATTCTTATCTTTTCCTTTACACATTGAGGACAATGTATCAATTTAAGGGGAAGGTATAAGGATTATGGTATAAGGATTATATTGGTTAAGAATGAGGTTACTTTTTTCAACCAAAAAAAAAAAGAATGAGGTTACTTACACAATGTTGTTTTGATAAAATATGGCCAAAATTTTTCAAAATTTGCCTCATTATCATACTTGTATGCAATTAACTTGTGGAATTCCTTTACTTTTTGAATTAATTTATGTAACTTTGATTGAATGTTTTCTACAAATATATGAATAAATAGTTATTATGTGATTAGGAGTTTTGTTTTTAAGAAAGTATATCTTGTAAAATGGTTGTAATTATGTCTTGATTTGGCATGTTTGAATTGTAAATTTCTCTTCTTTACTTAATTTTACATGTTAAATGATGAATATGGTCAATTTAGTTCAAACATGTAATCTATGATTAATACTTGTAATAGAGGGATACTTATACTACAAAAATGAAAAAGAATAGAAGTAGTTTTTTCTACTCCAATGGTTCTTGTGCTCTAGTAATCAGGGAGTCTTCATCCAAAAATGTCGACTTTTGCTAAAACGGATGCATGAATTATGAGTAATTGCATAGCAATTTGAGTGAGTAAATTGTTGAAGTACTCAGGGATCTTCATCGGCCAATGTCGATCTTTGCAGTAAAAAGGCAACTTTACTTCTCAAATATGGTTTTTGCTACTTGCTTGATATTGAGGTGTTGAGTAACCAGGAACCTTCATCAGGCCAATGTCGGTTTTTCAGTCAAATGACATTCTCATTTTGAGTAATTAGTTTGCTAAATTATACTCCCTCAAGTGAAAAATGAAATGATCATAGACATGTGAAGTACTTAGATTGACCATAGGATTCATTTTCTTGTGAAATTTTGTAAGGCATAGAAATTTGGTTGAACGAGCTTTAATCTTGATATAATTACTTCTCTTTTACTTGATATGACTAGTATTAGAACATTACAAGAATTGCACAATGCCTATTTACTTTATCTTGTGGAATTACATTCAACAATGTGGCATTTGTTATTTCAATGCTTGAATCATAGTTTTGATCTCTTGATTTTCTAATTGCTTGAGGACAAGCAATGATTCAAGTGTGGGGGAGTTTGATAAGTAATAATTTTACCTATTTTTATCATAGTATTTTATATATAATTTTAGTATGTTTTTAAGTATGCTTTATAGTATTTTTGATATGAAAATGGCTCAATTTCAATACTTTTCATCAAATCAAGGATTGCTCTAAAATTAGAGTTTTTAGATCTGAAAATTAAGATTTTAAGGCTAGAATTATTATTTTGAGCAAATTAATGCCAAGTTTATTTGATATTGCAGGAAAATGATGATTAAAAACAAATTGAATCAATTGAAGCTCAAGGATTATCAATTAAAGGTTGATTCAAGTTGTATCTTTTTATCACTTAAGCTTGGGAATTTCTAGAATAATTTCTATTCATCAAATTCTACCAAGAAATTATGGTTCAAATAGTAGAAAAATGTCTCAAGGACATCAAAGGAAAAATCAACAAAAAGGAAGGGCAAAGAAGCAATCGAAGTGAAGAATTAGGATGAAAACTAGATGGTCGGCTGACGATGACACATTTCAGTATTTTGGTAATAACTTGAGCTTACAACTATTGGATTGCAGATGATTCTTCTTGCATTTGAAGCTAGAGATAATTTATACATTTCTTATGAGACATCAAAATCCAATTCTCACATCTTCATAGGCAAAATGCCAAATTACTGAAGTAAATTTGTGCTGCTAAAGACCTTCCGACCACCTCTCAGTATTTTAGCTATATCTTTGCATCCAAGGCTCCAAATGATCCTGATTATTATTGCATTAGAAAGAGAACTCCAAGGGCTACAACTTTCATGTTTTGAGAAAAAGCTGATTCAGCCATCTTCAGGGAGCAATCTGTGGGCCACATCCACAGGTTAGCTAACCCGCGGATGACCCACGGATCAAGCCACTTGCAAGTTTCAGCTGGCATCAATTTGCAGCATGTTCACACAATGTTTATAGCTAAATTCAATGTCCAGCTGCATCTACAAAGCCCTTGGAGAATATTGCAAAGTTCAAGGTAAGATTTTTCATGATTTGGAATCAACTTTCATCATATCATTTTCAACTTGGACAATGACTTGAACTAGGATTTTTCCTATAAATATATGCCATTGTAATTCATTGAAGGGAAGCTTAGTTTATGCTTGAAATATAGCTTGGTAGGAGGAGCACTTCTTGTATATACTTAGATTAGTTCTCTTTGTAGTTTTAGGAAAAACAATATTTGTGGAGAAACTCTTAGTGGAATTTCACTTGTATCAATTCAGCTTCAATGAAGAAGTGAAGACTTGAGCTTATGAAATGAGAATTTCTAACTCTATCTCTCTACTTTCAATCTTTGTTATGAAGTTTATACATTATGTTCTTGTTCTTACTTGTTTTTATCTTCAATATGAACTAATTACAAGCTAAGGGTTAAGATGAAGCTAATGATATGCTTTGAGTAGGATTAAACTTGACATATCTTGTTCTTACTTGTGGCTTAAGAATGAACTAACACATAAGTTGTTTCACTATGAGAATAGGAAATACTTGTTGCTAGTTTCATTTGAATCATCATGAGAATGAGATTTTGAAGTAGTAACCTAATTCATTGCGAGAGCAAGTCTTGGTTGCTATGGATTCCTAAGTAAGACTAGATGTTATAAGCAAGCATAATCTTATTCTTGCATATTTTGTGACCATTAGTGGATTCTTACCCCTAACTTAACTTGTAATTGTGATTTTCTCCATTTTTTACTACAAGTTATTGAGTTTTTCATTTTATCCACCAACAATTCGATGAATTGTCTAGATAATAAAGAAAGTGAGTAGCTTTGGTACTTGCCAATTCAAGTTTCCTGGTAGGATCGACCCTAATATTTCCCCTACTACAATTGACCTGTGCACTTGCGGAAAGGGGCATTAGGTTATAAATTTTATTACTTGTTTGTGTGAATTATGCCTAATTTTGATAGTACCTAAACCTCACAATCAGCAACTGTAGTCACCAACTTCCAAATTAATCTAATGTCAGCATACTAACTTTCTCACTTATGAACATTCGACTATTGTCTTGACCTAGTTGCAGTGCCCTTTCATATTATCAACTTCAGAGAAAGAAATGAAATGAATGGCAGTATCCGAACTTGAGAGTCTGAATGGCAGTATCCGAACGTGTGAGTCTTTCCCTTTTCATTAAAACAAACTAGTGTTTGAAAAATATTTGGCATCAGTAAAGCAATCCTCCCTTGATGATTTTGGGATAAATATATTAACATCATATGCCCCTTGGATTTACAAATTTTCTTTTAATAATCATCACAAAATAGAGACGAAAATCAGTAACATTCTCGGCTCTTGTAACGGGGTTAGGTGATGTGTTGAAAATGTTGAAACTGTAAGATAGAATTCATGAAAGGTTTAAACAACTTGAGGTCGCATTTGTAGAGAATTTGCCCCAGTATTGATAGTTTTCACTCTCACTTTTTTTTTTCCAAAACTTTTCATTCCAGCTTTGCCATCGGCTTTTGGAGTTCTTCTTTTCATTTCTCTTTTCTAAAAGAAAATTTGCCCAGTTTATCACTTTCTTTGGGTTTCCTTTTCAATTTTTGACTTTTCTCTTCTTTTCTTTTCTTGTTTTTTCTTGAAAACACAAATCAAATAAAATTTGCCCCAGTGTGGGATGAAATTATCGCAAAATAGCCCTAATGTGGGGTACAACCTTCAAGTGGGTTGTCAAACAAAATCACATATTTTGAAGGCTCAAAGGGGAAAACTAGGGAAATAAATGTTTAAGAAAAAAGAAAGAAGGCCCACCTTTAACCAGTCCTCTTTTGCAACAATTTTGAAAGGAAAATTTACTAAATCAATATAAGAAACTGATTTGTGGTGTCTAAATTAATGATCCAGGAAACTATCCAACTGTTCATTTATGCTAAGATTGCAATAATGTTTCTCTTTTTTTTCTTCTTCCTGAAAGAGGCCGTGCTCCAACCGATCCAATCTATTCGAATGTCCTTAACTTGCAAAAATCTCAAAAGCTTGTGTATTAATCTGCTCAAATTATTTATGTCTTAAAATTCTAAATTTGAATGGAAAATATACAAAATAAGTTAGATTCACACTAAAAGAAACAACTCATAAATATAATTTTGACATTTGTCAATTCCCCCACATTTGAATCATTATTTTTTCTCAACCATTTGAAAAATACGAGCTCTACTAATGATTCAACCATTGAAATCACACATGTGCATTCTAAAATGTATTTCCTCAAATCCGTGTAAATAATCGTTATGCAATTTATTGTCTTGTCTTTAATACTCATAATATCAAGCAAAGGAAAAAGAATTATATCACAATTAAGCAAGTTCAACTTAATTTCTTTGCCTTATCGAATTTCACAAGAAATGAGTCATATGATCAATCAAAGAGCAACACATGTCTATTATCAATTTCATTTTTCACTTGAGTGGATTTTATTCTAGTTAACTAATCACTCAAAATGCGAGAGTTTTTTTTTATGCGAAAACCGACATTGGTTATGAAAGTTCCTGGTTACTCAACATCTTAATATTTAAGCAACTAGCAAAAACTGTATTTGAGAAGTAAAATTGCCTTTTTATGCAAGAATCGACATTGTTTGTATGAAGATCGTTGGTTACTCAACAATTTACTTACTCAAATTTGCAATGCATTACTCATAATTCAAGTGCCGTTTGACACGAAAATCGACATTTTTGGATGAAAACTCACGGTTACTAAGCACAAGAACCATTGGAGTAGAAAATAGTTATATCATCCCTTTTCTTTCTTTTTCTTCTTTTTTTCATTAATCATTTTTCTTTTATAAAATTTCCCATAACAACTTTTACATCATAGATTACATGATTGCACTAATTGACCATATTTAACTTTTAACGTGTGCAATTAAGTAAAGAAGAGAAATTTTATTCAAACATGCAAAATTTAGATATAATTCTAACCACATTACAAGTCATACTTTCTATAAGAAAAAAACTCCAAATCACATAATAATCATTTTTTAGTACTTGAAGAAAGCATTTACCAAAGTATATAAAGTAATTTCAACAAGCAGAGGAATTAGACAAAAATCATGATTGCTAGCAATAACTCACAAGCATATTACTATTTCCTCCACAACTAACTTATGCAATTTACTCAAAACATAGATGAAAAAATGAGGAACTGGAACAATAAAACTCCCCTTGTGAAGGTTGAAATCATATCCTTTGCATGTACATTCCTTTGTGCTTGATTCTTCCAAACATACATCCAAATTTGCTTGACAATTTATTGCAATTCCCTTTCTTGATAATTCGAATGCCTGTAAGTGAGAATCTGAGCAATCAGTCTTGCCAACCGAAATTAGGCTTTCCAAAAAGCTCTTCATCTCCTTCTAGGCCCCTGTAGCTAAAGAATCTTCTGACTTTAACTCCTAAATCTCTGCCTTAGTACTGATATTGAGATCTTCTATTTCTTCCAAGTTAGACTTGAGTTTCTCTTCATATCGTTCAGAATCTCTAACATGGAATTCCTATTCCTTTTCAGTATTACCCTAATTCTCACCAATATTTTGTGTTATTTTGGAATCCAGAGGGACATCAAAGTGGCAATCATCAGCTTCAAGTAAAATGACATCCAAAGATCATAGGTGATTTTATTATCATCATCAAAATATATAGGAAAATGTTTTTCTTTTTATTCAATTTGAAATTGCCTTAACACATCAGAAAAGAAAACCTTACAATTACACAAACTTAGCATTAAGCTTTGAAAGAAATGTTATTTATTTCAGGGTCTCGTCAAAGAATCATTTGCTCAATATAAAAACAAGGATTTGAAGAGAATTCTTTTTAGAGCTAAATGCAAAATATAAATAGGAAAATCTAATGCCACAAACGATTTTGAGAAAGCAGCTTTTTCAACACTTCATTTGAGAAAGAATTTTGAACCCAAAGCAATCTTAAATTTACAGAAATCATGCCACTATTAGCATCCAAATTATTCTTATTCTTATTACATCTAAAATGAACAACTGTCCAACTTTGAAATACAATTTCATTCATCACACTGCTTGTCCTAGTCAAACTCATCTACCTAGACCCAAGGCACTATCCATTTAAAATTTGGTTTTCTCCCGACCCTTTGGATAATTTGAAAAAGAGATACTTGTATCTTTATGGCATGTAAATGTCATGTGATGTTTTGCAAGAATAAAACTACAATTTAAACACATTTGAATGTAAAACCCGAATATGTACCCGATATCTTTCCAATTTACCACCTCCAATAGAGGACCTATGAAAAAAAAATCAAAATTAGTATAAGTAAAAGCAAAGACGAATGTGTAGACACCAAATTTTGACACACCTCTCATTGTCTAACATTGGGGGACCTTTTTCTTCTATTTGGAGTCAAATCTTGATTTTTGGATAAAAATGAAAAAGTTAGCAATTTTGGAAGGGCAAAATACATTTTTAGCACGCAAATATTTTTTGTTATTTTTTGAGTTCAAAATACATATTTTGTATTTTTATACATGTTTCTAAATTTTTGTGATTTTTTCAGGTTTAATTGATATTTTTCTGTATTTTTTGTCAGTGCAAGGGTAAAATGGTCATTTCACCTCGCGAATATCATTTTCATCCATTTTCGAGTCCCAAATTTGTTTTTCAGGTTTTTAAGCATCTTTCAAATTTTTTTTTGATTTTTTTGAGTCAATTACTATTTTTTGGTAAAAACTCTGTTCGAGGGTAAAACGGTTATTTTTTACAAAAAATATATTATTGATCGAATTTTTAGTTTATATAAAATTTGTTATTACATTTCTTTTTTCTTTCTTTCTTTCTTTCTTTTTTCTCTTTTCACTTTGTGGAGTTTCTTTTAGAAAAAGCATGGCATTTTTTAATTTTAATTTTAATTTTTTGGGTGTCAAAAATCTTTTTTTAGATAAATTTGTAATTTAATGATTGGGGGGTACTTCAGTCATTTTTACCCATTTCTTGGAGGTTAAGACTTTTGCACTATAAAAAGCCATTTTTAGGGGTAGAAAAAAAGAGGAAAAAAAAAGCCTAGAGAGAGTTTTAATTTTTAATTTTTATTTTTATCTATTATACCAAGAACACAAAAAATACACATTTTTTTCTATATTTATCTTCAAGTTTTGACCAAGAACACCTAGAACACACACTAGTGTATCTTCAAATTTTCACCTAGAAGACTTAGAACACACACTAGTATATCTTCAAGCCTACACCTAGAACACACACTAGTACATCTTTAAGCCTACACCTAGAACACCTAGAACACACACTTGTACATCTTCAAGCCTACACCTAGAACACCTAGAACACACACTGATTTATCTTCATACTCTACACTTAGTACCCCAAGAACACACACTAGCTAATCTCACACACATATTGACTTTCTCTCTCACGCACTACACACACTCTTCCATACACTTCTTACACCTTCTCTCTCAGACACATACTCACGGTCATTCACATTACACTCACAACACAAACAGACAATTCACACACAAACTCACACCTTCATACATACACCAAATACGCAGTCATACCATTTCAAGCACAGTCAATAAACACACACTCACACATATACACAATCATAAACGCAGACACAATCACACACAAAACCATCACACGCGGTCAGTGATACATCTCATGCACATCACACACAGTCCCACAAAATCACATGCACACACTCTCAGATACACGCACAAACCATCCAATACGCATTCATACACACAGTTAGCACACACAAACCATATCCTGCATGCTTTCCAATCACGGAAGTCACAACACAAACACAACCATCAACCACAAACAACCTATTAACAATCAGATCTCCCCTACAATCACCAGAACATTCATCAGTCACCCCTCTTGCCACTCACCAACAACCTGTAATAACAAAAAACAATCCTCTTCCCCCCTTCAATTCCACCACCAGACTTCTCAAACCGTCTGCAAGACCAATCCCATGAGCCCATAGTCCAATCCTTTCTCACAGCCCCACAAACATGAGAGCCACAACAACATCCCCAAATTACTCCCAAACCTACACAAACACTCTCTTGTTACCAACATCAGCCAACCGAAACATGCAAAACCAATCCAACTGCAACCCAATCTCCACCATAGCAGCCAAACCATGCTCAACCCCTATCACCCCTGTCATAGCCAGTCTAACCAAAACCAGCACAAAAATCCCCAATTTCCACCATCATCCATCATCACCAATTTCAGTCACAATCCCGGACAACAATCACAGTAACAGCCCCTCAGCTTCTCAAACCATCACCACCAGTCACAACCTCATCCATCACCCCCACTAAACCACTGCTCAGCCATGTATGTAACACCCTAGAAATTCATATAAGAATTATTTAATTCATGTATGTCCATTAGTAGAAAAAAATGAATGAGAAAAGAAAAAGAAAAGGGGAAAAATCGAAAATGTACTTACAAGAGAAATTCTTTTATTTGGAGTTTAGTATTAATCCTTGATTTATTAGTTGGAAGATTTCTTAAGTTAATTAGGTTAATTAACTAAGATTCTCTCATTATTAAGTGGGACACCTAAGTAGTATTTGGATTAATTTCATTAGACCATTAGTTTATAATAGTGTTTAATTTTGACTAACTAACTCTACCATTATTAAGCCTTTTGACTAATTGAGCTTTAGTTCAAAAATTAACTCAAAATTTCACTTAATATCTTGTCTTTTCCCCTCTCCTCATGGCCGGCCCTCTCTCCCCTATTTTTCTCTCTTTTTGCTTTAATTTTGTGCCATAAAGTTTGTTAATTACTAGGAGATAAATGATTAAAATCATCACCAATCAAAATTAACCAAGTTGGTCACTATTTCATTAAAAGCATAACACCTAGCATGACTTTTGTCTTGCTATAATTGGTCATTCTTTTCCCCATTATTTTCTTTATTTCTTTTCTATTTTCTTGGCCAATTTCTTTCTCTTTTCTTCTCTTCTTGGCCGGCTCTTCTACTCCATTTTCTTCTCTCTTTAGTTTTCATCTTCTTGAAGCTTTCTTTTCAAACTTTTGACAACTTCACCATAGAAAGTGAGCTTCTCTTCTTCTTAAGCAAAGTTCTAAGCTTGTTTAAGGTATCTACTATGAACTTTTGCTATTAATTTCAAGTTTTATTTAGTCTTTTGTACTAGTTTAATACTAGATTCTTATTACTACAACTTGAAGATTTAAGTTTGAAATGAAGTTTTACTTGTTAGATTAAGTGTTCTCTTGGTTAGATAGACTAGTAGATAGCATTTAAACCTTGAAATTTCATGTATTATATGTTGCTTGGATGAAGAAACTTGGGCTTGAAATCTTGAATTTGAGTGGAATTTTGAGTGAAATTAAGTTTAATATAAATATGGAAGCTATAGAACTTGTTGGAAATTGGATTGGTTGGTTGATTTCTTGCAGGAAAAAAATTGGGTTAGTCCGATATTAAGGGGAGATGCTGCCGAAATTTTGGTAGAAATAAAGAAGGAAAAAAATGATAGATGAAATTTCTAACCTAGAATATGTTAAATCTAAGGAGTTTAGTGTGTAGAAATTTTAGAAAATGATCTAGTAATGAATTAAATTTTCTTAGAACAAGAAAACCCTAAACCCTAAAATCCTAAAAACCCTAGAAATGAAACCCTAGAAATAACTGGGTTATTTCTCAAATTTTCTTACTAATTTACTTAGGGTTTTAATCGGATTTTCATTAGATTATTTCTTTAAATTTCAGGACTCGAAAGCGAATCGCAACCATTTTACGAAATATTTTCATAGGCATTCTAGGTGAGTGTCTCTATGTGTGCATGATTCACGGTTAGTCAACCAGACGTGCATGGGAAGATATAAGGTGCTGGGTGTTTTAGGGCGTGTTGTTCTTTCCCCTTGAGTTGTGAATCCTCGAAGAGGCCAACTCCGAATTGAACTTTCTTGCTCACGTGTTAGCCCTCCAAGGTCGAGATTACTCCTTGGATGTGATAGCCTGTACGGAGGTTATAAGGTGAACGGTGGTTAGGGTCTTGCTTGTTAATACTGGCATGACCTTTGACAAGGACTTGAGCTATTATCTCAATCCTAACGTCATGGTTACATGATCAGTACCTGCTCCTCCTGCGGTTGAGCTTGCTCCCGTAGTTGAGCCTTGTATCCGCCAGTGACTACTTGTTAATTAATTGTTCATACTGTAGCAGCCCCACCTTACCCAGAGGCGCACCAAAGGGTTTAGCGGACTGCCTGCCTAACTCTCGCCAGGTCTATCCCACAAATACTTAATAATAAATAATACTTAAATATCACACTCAAATATCAAGCTTAAAAGTAACCTAAACACAACCTCAAGCATATACACAATAGTGCCTATGTGCGGAAATTCGAATATTATCTCTCACACTCAGGTTGATCAGGCCCAAGCGTAACCGACTCAACCCAAATTTCCTACCCGACACCCCCATACAAGACTAGCACTAAAGACAGGATTCAAGCCTAAGCTCTGATACCACCTGTAGCAGCCCCACCTTACCCAGAGGCGCACCAAAGGGCTTAGCGGACTGCCTGCCTAGCTCTCGCCAGGTCTCGATTCACGCACTCATGCAAACGACCGAGCGTACTTAACTTAAAATAAAATAAACTAAAATAAAATGGAACAAAATGAAATACACTCTTATTATTTAATTGAAAGGTACAAGTCATACCGCAAGTTTACAAGTCATAATATACATGATTTTCACAAAAATAGCCTAACACAGTTCGGCTATTACAATAGTTACAACATCCATAATAATCGAAAACCAGTGGGTCCAGCTTTAATTTTTCAAGTAACCTGAGTAAAGGAAAACAAATAAAATGGAATGAGCTATAATAGCCCAGTGAGTGCTCAAGTCATGCGATCTTACCAGTGAAATGTGATTTTTGTTCGATAAAATATTTAATGAGTAAATAAACAATTTGTGAACAAATTAATTAACAAATAGTCAATGGCGGATACGGGCTCACTGCAGAAGCAAGCTTAGGTCCAGCATACTCGTAAAATTCAATCCGGAGTTACTCTCTTTGAGGAATGAAACTCTTATCGGAAAGAATATCAAGCACCTATATTCTCCAGCACCTTATATCACCCCAAACGCTCCCGGATGACTAACCGAGGAGTAACGGTGAAGTTAGCCCCGGAAGTCCAAGATCAAGAATAAATTCAATCATGAGTTAGCCTTTTTCAGGACTTTACTCAGATAAACAATTAACAAGCACCAAATAACGCCCAACACCTTATATCTCTCCCATACGCTCCCAATTAGATTAACCGTGGAAAATAGTAAAATTAACCATGGAAGTCACAAGCACAATTAACACATTAAATAGTGAAAGCATGTAACACATTACGGAATAGATGCGATAAAGTACACATCTTTCCTCAAATAACACATTTTTATTATATACTCATGTCAAGTGTAATCATACCATTTCATGCATGGAAATAATAATAACTAGTATGACATGGCGTTTCATGCATCATGCACATAGAAGAACACTCACCTGGTGCCTAAGAAAATATCTCGTAGAAAGGTCGGGTCTCACTTTCGGATCCTGAAATTCACGAGAAAGAATCGTGTAAAAACCCTGACTAAAATCTAAGAAATTTCATAAGGAAATTCAATAAATACCCCAAGTCTTTCTAGGGTTAAGTTTCTAGGGTTTTGGAGCTTAGGGTTTTACCCTAGGGTTTAGGGTTTTCGAAATTAGGGTTTTCTAACTTTCTAGGGTTTTGCTCGGAGAGGTTTAATTCACTAATAGCTAATCTACAAAAATTTCTGCACGCTTAAATCACTAAATTACAGCTTATAGAGTCTTAAATCATAGCCTAATCACTTTTATTTCTTAGGTTTTACCGAAATTTCGGCAGCATTTTCCCTATAACCGGACTAACCCAAAAATTTAAAACCTGCAAGAAAATCAACCATCCAATCCAATTCAACAAGTTTTACAACTTCTATGTTCAATTTAAACTCACATTCAATCAAGATTCCACTCAAATTCAAAATCCCTACTCTAAGAATCATCACCCAAATCTGCACAGGGTTGGTTTTCAGCCAACTTCGTGCCATTTCTGGGGTCAATCCATTAAGAACTAAGGAATTCTGATTACATGGTTTTAAAGTACGTTTATAGGGATACAACTTCCGTGAAGATCATCAATCCAAATTCTAACTAGAACAGGTTCAAAATCAGCCCTCAAGTTGGCTCATCATCAAAACTGTTTCACGCAGAATCAAATTTTCAGCCAACTTTGCAAGCTTTCTGCGGTTAATACACAATGAACCACCATGCAAGCTTTATACCGTTTGAAAGCCCTATGAATCTAGTTTCTAAAACAACAAGAATCATTCGAATCCAAGCTATCTACACCAAGTTATGAAAGTTTTACTAAAACTGGTTCCAGCATGACTGTTTTAAGTGTTCTTGAGTTCCAACTTAAGTCCTCAACTAAACCACATATAAAACATAAATTTCCAAGGTTTAAAGGCCACATACTAGTCTATCTAACCACAAGAACACTTTATATAGCAAGTATATATCAAGTTTTAACTAATTTCTTCAAGTAGTATTAACAAGAAACTTGGTATTAAACTTGCATAAAAACTACTTAAAACATGAAATTAATAAGGTAAGTTCATGGTAAATACCTTAGATATGCTTAGAACTTTGCTTAGAAAAGATAGAAGTCCACTTCCTATGGTTGATTTGTGTCAACTTGAGAGATGAAAGTCCAAGAAATTGAGAGCAAAAATGAGGGAAGAAGAAGAAAAAGCATGGCCGGCCAAGGTGAAGGGAAAAAGAGAAAGAAATAGTCTAGGAAAAATGAAAAAGAAAAGAAGAAAAGATGGGAAAATGGTGGTCCAATTAAAATCTTACAAGAGTAAAGTAAATAGTTAGTCTTTTAATGCAAGAGTAGCTACTTGGATTAATTTAATTGGTGAAGATTAATAACTCTTACCACTTAATATAATCAATAATTAGACATAAATTATTAAAGCAAAATAGAACAAAAATAGAAGAGAGAAACCGGCCCTAAGGGAAAGAAAAGAAAAAGAAATTTCGGCCAAAAGAAAAGAAAAGAGAGAGAGAAGAATTTTCGGCCAAGAGAGAGAAAGGAAAGAGAAAAAAAATTCCAGCCAAGGTTAAAGAAAATAAAACAAGAAAATAAGTGAAACTTTTGAATAAAATTGGGCAAAATTTCAAGTAGCCAAAAGACTAGAAAATAGTAAAATGAACTAGTCAAAATTTAAACACTAATATAAGTTAAATGGTCAAGTAGAATTATTCTAACTTTAGTACTTAAGTGTTCTTGCTCCAAAATGAAAATCTTAGCTAATTAACCTAATTAACTCAAGAAATCTCCCAACTAATAAATCAAGGATTAACACTTAACCCTAAATAAGAAAAGAAAATGTCTCTTATATGTGCATTTTCTAGGGTGCTACACATACCCTGCTTATTTAATCTTGTCAATTATTTTGTTCCCTAAAATAATGAATTCCTGGTATGGTTGCATGACTTGGGCACTCACTGGGCTATTATAGCTCATCCCATTCATTTGTTTTCTTTAACTAGGTTTCCCAAAATACTAAAGCTGGAAAAGTTGATTTTGGACATAGTAAATGTTTTGTTTCATGTATTTTGATAGCCTAATTGTGTAGGCTTTTTTTGTAAATAATATGTATATTTTGGGATGTACAAACTCTTGTGATATTTATACTTTCAAGTAAATTTTATGAATGTATTTCTTTATGAATGCATTTTATTATGGGTTAAGTACGCTTGGATGTTTGAGCGAGTGCGTGATTTGAGTCCTGGCGAGAGCTAGGCAGGCAGTCCGCTAAACCCTTTGGTGTACCTCTGGGTAAGGTGGGGCTGTCACAATTGGTATCAGAGCTTAGGATTGAATCCTGTCTCTAGTGCTAGTCTTGTTTGGGTGTCGGGTAGGAAATTTGGGTTGAGTCGGTTACGCTTGGGCCTGATCAACCTGAGTGTGAGAGATAAGATTCGAATTTCTTCACCTGGACGCTATTGTGTATATGCTTGAGAATGGGTTTAGGTTACTTTTAAGCTTGATATTTGAGTGTAATATTTAAGTATTATTTATTATTAAGTACTTTTGGGATAGACCTAATTAATTTATTATTTAAACATGTAGGTATGTCAGAGAGCGGTCGAGGTGAGGGATCACGGGCATTACAGCCAGCCGATGTGGCCCTGACCCAACATGAGCATCGTAGACGACTGATAGTTCGTTACTGTGAGGGACCGGGTCATCCCTACTGTACATTTTCCCCGGCTCGCCGAGTACAGCCCGCATGTGGGTGTTGGAGGACATATTCTCATCCCGATCATGTCGTGCTTTCAATGATAGAGGATAGCAGACATATTGAGCATGAGAGTGATACCTCTCAAGCCCGTGTTCACGAGTTGAGAGAGACAGTTAGAGTCCAGGCCTAGAGGATTAGAGAGTTAGGGACTGCTGTTCAAGAGGAACAGCAGAGGACAGATGCATTTCGAGGACAGTACCAGGATGTACATGGCCGTCTCACACACACTGTGCAGATGTCCAGGATCACACTGGACGACTTGTGGATGAGAGTGGTTTGCTGGTAGGTCACATGCTAGATGAGGTACAAGATATGGCTAAGAACATAGGGGCAGGACAGGCAGCGCATCCACCTCTTGGGGCCGAGGAGGCTCCTGAGGGTGAGCCTAGAGATGGACGTGAGCTCGATAGGATCAGTCCAGTTGGACTAGATCTCTAGATAGAAATATGTACAAAGACTTATGCTAGTTTTGTTATGCTTGTATGTGTGACATGTTTTGTACGTGAACTTTTGAAACGTGTAACTTGAACTGCTTGTAAATATATATGTGTGATCTTGCTTGGCATAAAACTTGATTTCTTTGTTTACTCTTGCATTTGTGCATTTAAAATTTATATCTCGTCACTTATCACGTGAAATTTGAAATAATTCATTATTGTTATTATAGCATATTAAGTCATGAGTGGACGAGGTCCGCGGTAAGAGGACGTCCCCGTCGCCAAGACCGAGACGAAGACACTTACTTCGAGCGTAAATCCTCCTTCAGGGGCTGACCCAATGATTGCGGTCTTGAACCGAATGACCGACGTTCTAACTCAACTTGGAACTCGGCAGAACCCAGCAGTGGAAGTTGGTGGTCCTCATAGAAACCCGACAATTGGAGAGGATGTGGCTTTAGAACGGTTTCAGAAATTTAACCCCCCCCCAAAGTTTAACGGCAGCCCAAATCCTGAAATCGCTGAAAAATGGTTAGAAGACATTGAGAAAATTTTTGCTGCCCTTGAAGTATACGGATGAACGGCAAGTGACATTTTTCGTGTTCCAGTTGGAAGGTGCTGCCACCCCTTGGTGGAATTTAATCAACGCCAAGTGGGAAAGAACATCAAACTCCAAGGACGTTGGTCAACTTCACTAGAGAGTTTAAGGAGAAATATATTCTCGTGCGAGTACAAGAAAAGCGGGAAGATGAATTTTTGAAATTGAGATAGGGGTTACTGAATGTAGCTGAGTATGAAGCTCAGTTTACTAAACTGTCTCGTTATGCCCCGGAACTTGTGGCCACTGAATGACGGAGAAAGAGAAGATTTATTCAAGACTTAAATTTGGAAATTCAAGACACCCTCACCTGCCGCCACCATTGAAACTTATGAAGCTGCAGTGGAAAAAGCGCAGCAAGGTGGAGGAAACAAAGTCCTTAGGTCGGCACGGTGAAGGCAAGGAAACGGGGAAAGTACCAGCGATGCTCGACCCTCAACCGGAAATGCTCCAAGTCCCTAAGAGCGGGGAGGGGAACTGGAGGAGTGAGAATTGGGCAAGGTGCCCCGTTCGGAAGAACAAGAGGGGCTCTGGTGAGAAGAGCTCCGCCAAGAAGTGAACAAAAGGAGGATACGCAAAAGGAGATACGATCATCAGCTGCTCCTGTTGCCTGTGGGTACTAGCGGTAAAGGTGGTCATGTGGAGGATGACTGCTGGAGGAAGAACCGTAAATGTCTACTTTGCAGCAGTGGCGACCACCGAATCAATCAATGTCCAAGACAGACAGCCAGCGGACCGAGCACCGCTCAACCTAGGGCCCAAGGAAACCAATCAAGCTAAAGAGAGCGGGAATAAACGGAAGGTGCCAGCTCGCAGTTTATGCCCTCGACAAGCGTGATGCCCAGGAGTCGCCAGCAGTTATTGAAGGTATGATTCTTGTTTTTCATCGTCTGGCTAAACTGCTAGTAGACCCTGGTTCCACCCATTCATTTGTGAACCCTCAATTTATGACTGCTCTAGAGATACAACCTGTTAAATTATCCTATGAATTGGAAGTGAGGACTCCGACTGGGGACCATTGCCTGACAACTAATCTTGTTTACCAAGATTGTGAGCTTCGGGTAGGAGAAAGAAAATTTCTAACGGACCTCATAGCTTTACCTATTCGGGATTATGATGTAATACTAGGCATGGATTGTTTAACCCGTATAGTGCTCAACTAAATTGTGGGACAAAAGTGGTGGATTTTAGTATACCGGGAGAACCTATTTTAAGATTGGATGTAAAGAAAACCCTAGCTTCTTCGAATCTCCTTTCTGCCATGCAAGCTAGGAAATTGATGTCCCGAGGGGCAGTAGGATACCTTGCTTATTTAATTAATACACCTGAAGATAAAGTGAGACTTGAGGATGTGCCAGTGGTAAAAGAATTTCTCGATGTTTTTCCTGAAGAATTAAGCTCCCTACCTCCTGAGAGAGAAGTGGAATTCAGAATAGAAATGGTGCTAGGAGTCTCGCCAATATCTAAAACCCCATACCGCATGTCCCCTGCAGAACTTGGAGAACTTAAGGTCCAACTCCAGGATTTGTTAGAAAGAGGATTTGTCAGGCCGAGTGTATCACCATGGGGAGCCCCAGTGTTATTTGTAAAGAAGAAAGATGGTACTCTTAGGCTTTGCATTGACTATCGAGGGTTAAATAATGTCACCATAAAGAATAAGTATCCTTTACCTCATATTGATGAATTGTTTGATCAATTGGAAGGAGCTGTAGTATTTTCCAAGGTGGATCTCAGACAAGGTACTATCAATTGAAAATTAAGGAGGAAGATGTACCTAAAACTGCTTTAACTCTCGATATGGTCATTATGAATTTGTGGTGATGCCATTTGGAGTTAACTAATGCCCCAGCGGCTTTTATGGATTTAATGCATAGAGTTTTCAGACCATACTTGGATCAGTTTGTGGTAGTTTTTATTGATGATATTTTGATATTTTCCAAGTCCCATGAGGAGCATGAGCAACACCTGAAGATTGTGTTACAAACTCTGAGAGATAATAAGTTGCTATGCTAAGTTTAGTAAGTGTGAATTTTGGAAGGACCAAGTGTCATTCTTGGGTCATGTCATTTCGGGAGAAGGAATAGCGGTAGATCCCTCCAAAGTGGAAGCCGTGGTTAATTGGAAATGACCTGAGAATCCCACTGAAGTTCGTAGTTTCTTGGGATTAGCTGGCTATTATCGGCGGTTTATTAAGGATTTTTCAAAGATAGCCACACCACTCACTGCTTTGACCCAAAAGAATGTTAAGTTTAATTGGGACGAATAGGTGCGAACAGAGCTTCAATGAACTCAAGAGACGATTAACATCGGCCCCAGTGCTAGCATTGCCCAATGAGAATGAAACTTTCAGTGTGTACACAGATGCTTCATGGGAAGGTTTGGGATGTGTGTTAATGCGAAGGGAAACAAGTAGTTGCCTACGTTTCCCGTAAGTTAAAACCTCATGAAAGGAATTACCCACATATGTGACCTAGAGTTAGTAGCTGTGGTATTCGCACTCAAGAAATGGAGACATTATTTGTATGATGTCACTTTTGAAGTATATACAGATCATAAGAGCCTGAAATATTTGTTTTCTCAGAAAGAGTTAAATTTGCGGCAACGTAAATGGGTGGAGTTATTGGAGGATTACGATTGTACTATTAATTATCATCTGAATAAAGCTAATGTTGTCACAGATGCTTTAAGTAGGAAGGTTCAAATGGCTAGCCTGGCCATTCGTGAATGGGACTTGTTGGAGCGAATTTAGTGAGAGCAATCCAAGGATAGTTGGCTCTAAAGTGATTTGTGGAAACGTAAATGCACAATCTGAATTAGTTGAAACAAATCAAAGAAACTCAAGGCAAGGATCTTACACTACAAAAGAGGATAGAGAAAGCCAAAGTGGGGACCATACCTGAGTATAGTGTTAGACCGGAGGGACTTGTTGAGGATTCCGAAACTGTATCTTCATCCCAAGAGACGAAGAGCTTGAAAGAGAGTAATCATGGATGAAGGCCCATCGTTCTAGGTACACTTGTGCACCCGGGTAGTACAAAGATGTATCAAGATCTGAAGAAACTATTATTGCTGGGATAATATGAAGAGGGAAATAGCAGAGTATGTTCAAACTTGTCCTACATGTCAACAGGTAAAAGCCGAACATCAGAGACCATCAGGACTATTGCAACCTTTGGAAATCCCGGAGTGAAAATAGGAGCACATTACCATGGATTTCGTTTCTGGTTTACCGAGAACCCAAAGGGGGCATGATGCTATTTGGGTAATTGTTGATCGCTTGACCAAATCTGCTCATTTTCTACCCATGAACATGACTTACCCTTTGGAAAAACTTTACCCGAATGTTCATTGATGAAGTAGTGAAGACTTCATGGAATTCCAGTGAGTATCGTCTCAGATCGAGATCCTCGGTTTACTTCCTGACTTTGGAGACAAATGCACGAAGCCTTGGGAACAAAGTTGAACTTTAGCACGGCTTTACCATCTCCAAGACCGATGGTCAGTTCCGAACGAGTGATCCAGATTTTGGAGGATATGCTACGGGCGAGCGTGATGGATTTTGGTAGCAATTGGGATCAACATGTGACCTTGATTGAGTTTGCTTACAACAATAGCTACCAATCCTCTATCCAGATGGCCCCATTTGAGGCACTGTATAGGAAGAAGATGCAGAACGCCTGGCTATTGGGATGAAGTGGGTGAACGGAAAATGTTAGGTCTAGAAAAAGTACCCTGAATAGAAGAGGCCTATGAGAAAGTTAAGTTAATACAACAACGACTCCAAGCTGCTCTAAGTCGACAGAAGAGTTATGCCGATACTCGAAGGAAAGACCTGGAGTTCAAAGTTGGAGATGATGTGTTTCTCAAGATTTCTCCATTTAAAGGAGGCATCCAATTTGGGAAAAGGAAGAAACTTCAACCAAGATACGTGGGACCATTCAAAATCGTTAAACGTATCAGCAATGTTGCTTACCAATTGGAATTGCCTTCAAAGTTATCTAAAATGCACAATGTCTTCCATGTGTCGGTCTTGAAAAAGTACCACCCGAACCCACGACATGTACTTCAACCCGATGAGATTGAGCTTGATGAAACTTTAGCATATGAAGAGCAGCCAGTTCAAATCTTGGACCGCAAAGTGAAAGAACTGAGAAATAAACAAATTCCTCTTGTCAAGGTCCTGTGGAAGCATCATGACTTAGAAGAAGCCACCTGGGAGACAGAAGAAGAAATGCGGAGAAATTATCCCAAGCTCTTCGAAAATCAAGGTAGAATTTCGAGGACGAAATTCTTTTAAGGGGGGAGGATGTAACACCCTAGAAATTCATATAAGAATTATTTAATTCATGTATGTCCATTAGTAGAAAAAAATGAATGAGAAAAGAAAAAGAAAAGGGGAAAAATCGAAAATGTACTTACAAGAGAAATTCTTTTATTTGGAGTTAGTATTAATCCTTGATTTATTAGTTGGAAGATTTCTTAAGTTAATTAGGTTAATTAACTAAGATTCTCTCATTATTAAGTGGGACACCTAAGTAGTAATTTGGATTAATTTCATTGGACCATTAGTTTATAATAGTGTTTAATTTTGACTAACTAACTCTACCATTATTAAGCCTTTTGACTAATTGAGCTTTAGTTCAAAAATTAACTCAAAATTTCACTTAATTTCTTGTCTTTTTCCCTCTCCTCATGGCCGGCCCTCTCTCCCCTATTTTTCTCTCTTTTTGCTTTAATTTTTGTGCCATAAAGTTTGTTAATTACTAGGAGATAAATGATTAAAATCATCACCAATCAAAATTAACCAAGTTGGTCACTATTTACATTAAAAGCATAACACCTAGCATGACTCTTGTCTTGCTATAATTGGTCATTCTTTTTCCCATTATTTTCTTTATTTCTTTTCTATTTTCTTAGCCTATTTCTTTCTCTTTTCTTCTCTTCTTGGCCGGCCCTCCTACTCCACTTTCTTCTCTCTTTAGTTTTCATCTTCTTGAAGCTTTCTCTTCAAACTTTGGACAACTTCACCATAGAAAGTGAGCTTCTCTTCTTCCTAAGCAAAGTTCTAAGCTTGTTTAAGGTATCTACTATGAACTTTTGCTATTAATTTCAAGTTTTATTTAGTCTTTTGTACTAGTTTAATACTAGATTCTTATTACTACAACTTGAAGATTTAAGTTTGAAATGAAGTTTTACTTGTTAGATTAAGTGTTCTCTTGGTTAGATAGACTAGTAGATAGCATTTAAATCTTGAAATTTCATGTATTATATGTTGCTTGGATGAAGAAACTTGGGCTTGAAATCTTGAATTTGAGTGGAATTTTGAGTGAAATTAAGTATAATATAAATATGGAAGCTATAGAACTTGTTGGAAATTGGATTGGTTGGTTGATTTCTTGCAGGAAAAAATTGGGTTAGTCCGATATTAAGAGGAGGTGCTGCCGAAATTTCGATAGAAATAAAGAAGGAAAAAATGATAGATGAAATTTCTAACCTAGAATATGTTAAATTTAAGGAGTTTAGTAGTGCAGAAATTTTTAGAAAATGATCTAGTAATGAATTAAATCTTTCCTAGAACAAGAAAACCCTAAACCCTAAAATTCCTAAAAACCCTAGAAATGAAACCCTAGAAATAATTGGGTTATTTCTCGAATTTTCTTACTAATTTACTTAGGGTTTTAATCGGGTTTTCATTAGATTATTTCTTTTAAATTTCAGGACCCGAAAGCGAATCGCGACCATTTTACGAAATATTTTCATAGGCATTCCAGGTGAGTGTCTCTATGTGTGCATGATGCATGAAATGCTTTGTCACACTTGAGAATGTTATATCATGAAATATTATGTTATACTTGTAATTGTTATTTTATGACATGTGTTACTTGAGGAAAGATGTGTACTTTATCACATCTATTCCGCAATGTGTTACATGCTTTCGTGATCAAATGTGTTACTTGTGCTTGAGGCTACCGTGACTAACTTCACCGTTACTTCACGGTTAGTCAACCGGACGTGCGTGGGAGGATATAAGGTGCTGGGTGTTTTAGGGCGTGTTGTTCTTTCCCCTTGAGTTGTGAATCCTCAAAGAGGCCAACTCCGGATTGAACTTTCTTGCTCGCGTGTTGGCCCTCCAAGGTCGAGATTACTCCCTGGATGTGGTAGCCTGTACGGAGGTTATAAGGTGAATGGTGGTTAGGGTCTTGCTTGTTAATACTGGCATGACCTTTGGCAAGGACCTGAGCTATTATCTCGGTCCTAACGTCATGGTTACATGATCAGTACTTGCTCCTCCTGCAGTTGAGCTTGCTCCCGTAGTTGAGCCTTGTATCCGCCATTGACTACTTGTTAATTAAATTGTTCATACCCTGCTTATTTAATCTTGTCAATTATTTTGTTCCCTAAAATAAAGAATTCCTGGTATGGTTTCATGACTTGGGCACCCACTGGGCTATTATAGCTCATCCCGTTCATTTATTTTCTTTAACCAGGTTTCCCAAAATACTAAAGCTGGAAAAGCTGATTTTGGACATGGTAAATGTTTTGTTTCATGTATTTTGATAGCCTAATTGTGTAGGCTTTTATTGTAAATAATATGTATATTTTGGGATGTACAAACTCTTGTGATATTTATACTTTCCAGTAAATTTTATGAATGTATTTCTTTATGAATGCATTTTATTATGGGTTAAGTACGCTTGGATGTTTGAGCGAGTGCGTGATTCAAGTCCTGGTGAGAGCTAGGCAGGCAGTCCGCTAAGCCCTTTGGTGCACCTCTGGGTAAGGTGGGGTTGTCACAATGTACACACCACAAACTGTCATCAATGACTAGCTCAAATCCACCTGCAAATCACAACCATACATGGCCGAACAGTCATCAAATCCACTGCCTTCATCAACCCAGTAACACAATAAGTCACCAGAAACACCAATTTAGCAAGTTGCCTCCCCCATTCCACTTGCAAAGTAAACAAAACCCACTGTCAAACTACCTCTATCACTAATTACCACCTACATCAGCCAACCCAACAATCCACAGCCCAAATCCCACTTGCAGTTCCCGCAAATCATCAGTTCACCACAACCCTTGCAGCTGCGAACCACCTAAAACCACCACAAAATCACCATTCGCCGACAACAAAGCCACCACAGCTCCACCGTGACTCTCCCTCCACCACTAGAGCTCCAACATCTCCACTGCCCAATCCCTGATCGCATCATCTCCACTTTTAATGCCGCCCAAGTTCAGGTAGAGTTCTCTTTCAAACTCACTTATATAGCATCTAATTAAATGGTTTTGTGCTTGAATGCGTTTGATTCATAGTAAATATTTGAATAAGAGGGTGGTCCATTGGTACCAGATTTGAGGACCTGCTGGTTTCATTGTTGATTTAAAAGATTGGGTTTTATAGGATTTATGGATTTCTGGTTACATAGAAAATAATTTTGAGGTAGTTTTGAGTCCCGGTTGAAGAAGCTGATTTTGGGAAGGGGAAGGTTATTTGGGTTGAGAGCTGGAGAAGGAGAGAGAGAGAGAGAGGTTAAAGAAAGGAATGGAGATGAAAAGGAAGGAGAATCAAAACAAGATAGAAAGGCAGAAAGCAAGAAATCTAAGAGAGAGAAACCAAAGAGTGAACGGACAAAGAGGGGACGTTTAGAGAGAGAGAAAGTAGAGAATAGAGAGGGAGGGTGAAGAAGATGAAAAGAGAGTGAGTGAGAGAGATGAAGAAAATAGAAAAGAAAATTTGGAGAAGAGAGGAAAATCAATGAGAGGGAGAAGAAAATGTGAAAGAGGATTTTCAAAGAATTTTTGGGGAGAATTTTGTTTAAGAATCATAAGGTCCTTTTTGCTTGAAGAAATCTGAAACTGAATTTGGGAATTCGGATTAAGTATGAGCTGATTGGGTATTTGGCAGCTTGGAGGTAGTTTTAGTTGGTTAATGGACCTTGTTTTTTTATTCTAAGTTTAATTTAATCAATTCAACACTTGAATGTTTGAGTATAACTTTGATCAATCTATTTTAGTCTAATTGATTCAATTAATTTTTATCTAATTCAGAATTTGATTAATTTTGCTATGAAAAATGTATTTTTTTATTTTTTAGCCCTTTTAACTTTTGAGCATCATTATTATGCCCCCTAAAGTTTTTATTCTTATTGCATTCAAGTCCCTCCTAATTTATAGATTGACCTCCTCCAAATTTTATTTTCTTACAATTAGATCCTATAATTTTTTATTTTACCCCATACTTGCTATAGTTTATTGTTTTGTCTCCCCCAAGTTATTTAATTTTTTGAATTCATTATTTGGCAAAAATGTACTATTTTTGTATTTAACTAGTCAATGTAATAGTTAGACAATATTTCTTATATTTTTAGCAAAAAATTTTGGTATTTAGATAGCAAGTGTAATAGATAGGTCAATTTTATTTATTTTTTCACTCCTTAAAATTGTATTTATTCCCCCGGGTGTAATAGTTAGAGCTTATGTGCTTTTATGTGTTTACGTGCTTATTTGTTTTACTACTTTTCTTAAGATTTACATCTAGATATCATGTCTACATGATATGTGCTCCGATGTGTTATTATATGTCTTTATATGTTTACTTGCTCTTGATTCATGCCTCATTACTTCAATTCATGTTTTATCATTTTGTTATCTCGTTACCACACTAGTCCAATGCTAGTTGTGGTTTTATCGTTTCTCGCGAGTCCAACACTAGTGGGAATCCCCAGAAAGGGCCAGTCCAATGCTAGACCCTTAGGACATTTTAATGCTAGGTGCACATGTGTGCATTTTGCATCATTTCACACACTATCCCCTTTTTAAGTTTTCATCATTTTGCATGATTTTTATATATGTATATAATTATCGTTATTATTATCTATTTTTTAAGTATTTGACAGTGCATGACATTTAGGTTGCATTTTCACTTAGACTTATAGGACATTTGTGTGATCCGACTAGAAATAGTCGTCTACTTACGTGGGAAGCGGTGGATTGACAGGTCATTCCCCCCTCCGTGAGTAAAAAGATATCAGTCACGAGTTATTAGTTTCCGGTACCCGTTATGTTGCACCCCACTTTCTTCGACCACTTATTATCTATATTACTATTTTTCTTTTCTTTTTGCATTTCATTTTTGCATAGACACTCATGACTCTCTCGAGGTCTCGACTCAGGCTTCACAATTAATGCGATAATCTTGACCAAGTCTTGACAGAATGTTCTGACCCTCCTGACAATCACAACTAGATTTAGCATTTTCATTCATTTAGATACATCCACATACGATATAATTTATGGTTAATTTAGGAAATTTGATTAAACCTCACAACTAGCCTCAGCTATGTAGAAAGGGTGCTTTCGGCGTGAGCCTTTGCTTTCCCTTTCTTCAAATGTGACTCCCAGACCTTCTTTTCTCGTTTTTTGTAGACTGGAGTCGGAAAAAGATTTTTTAATATTTTTTCTAAAATTTTTATTTTTGTTTTTTTGTTAAACGATTTTTCAACTGACTTGGTACACCCTAACTGCAGACCAAGTGGCGATTCCATTTTCAAAATAAAATCCTTTTTCAAAATTAGTTGGTCAAAACTGTTGCACTTTTTAGTCCCAGCCTTATTTTCTCTTAAAATGCCACTTTTTAACTAAAAATTTGATTTTTCACACACACACAGTGTTTTTCTAGAAACTTTTTTTTTCGAAAAGGGTTACCGGACCAAACTGCCTTCTCGAGGCGTGACAATCACGGACCCCACTATGCTTTATCGATTTCGGACACGACAGGATGCATGTCATAGGGGGAGCCTTATTGTGCCAATGGTAGGCCTAACATGAAATGCAATCCTTTAGAGTGAGACCCCCTTTTTAAACGAAGATGGACCAAATTTGTCAAGAAAAATTGCCTCCATTTTGCTCATGTTACCTTACCTAGGGTGTCACCCGCCAAGATTTATTAAAAATATAAATGTGCATGTCTTTAGGGTTAACTACCCAAGACAAAAGGATGACTTTCCTATCATGGGATTCCCGAAATGTCAGTCTCTCAAGGATTAATGCATGATGACAGTTCATTCAAGCAAGTTAAAATATACGAAAATGCAAAATTTGAAAAATGTCTTAAAAATTTTTAATCTAATAATGATATAGAATTTCTTTGAGAAAGACGAAACGTGAATGGTACAAAAAATATTAATTTAATTTATTTGATTTGAAAAATTGAGCTTCATAAGGCTATAAGATATAACACTGAAAGAAAACCAAAAATTACAAAACTATTTAGGGTTACAAAAGTAAAAAATGTTAGTTTCTTAAAATAAAATGGTACATGCGCTACAATTTCCTGACGGGAGGGTGGGGGATAAGGCAAAAATGACATATGATTTATTTGAAAAAGATGAACATGAACTGTACGAAAATTTGCCCTCTTGGACGCATTTATTGATTTTGAAAAAAATTGGTTCGAACAAAACTGACGAATACAACAAGGATGTGTAAATTTTGAAAATGATTTAAAAATTACAACTTTTATTCAAGAATATACAAGACAAAAAATTGGATTTTTGGGACTTTTAGGAAATTTACAATGATTGATCCCTTGGGTATTTGTTAACAATAAAATGCAATTTTGCAAAAATTTATAAAAAATCCCATTTCCATCTTTTTCAAACAAAATTAGTTGTGAAATGAAAATTAAATGTGCTGACAGAAGGTTGGCTTCCTACAAGAGCACCATGCCAAGGCTCTTTATTTTATGGTTGTCGATGCAATCAAAGAATAAGAGAGAGCGCGTTAGTTTATTCAACAAATATCACATAACACATTGATAAAGCAAATAGCAGTTAATAGTACAATAAAGGGGGGTGGATTTCCTCCCCTCGTATCTTGTGTACCTGATAGGGTAAGGCTGACTCAATCCTAGGCTTATTCTACATGGGTGCATGAGGTTGGGCTCACAAATGCATCTAAACTCGACAAGGCTTCAATTCCTGAACCTTTAGACTGAGGGGTCCAAAAAGTAACAAGTTCGTCAATTCCAAGGATCCCAGGTCGGTGGTTCGAGTGATCCTGTGCCACGACCACGTGTCCAAGCGAATCGATTTTTAAAGCCCAAATCTCTAGACTTATGGACTTAAGCCGAGAGTTCAAGTGATCTCTTAGACAATGTTACATGCACGTCTTGCCACGGTCACACGTTTAAGTAGATCGATCCTAATTCCTAAAGGGACAGGTGGGTGACAACCGCCAAAAAAGAAAAAAAGGGTGAAAAGTATCGAATGCACATATAGAGTGCACCTTATGAGAGGAGGGAATATAAAGCATGGGTTCTAAGGGTGACTGACCCCCTCCCCAAATGCAAGCGCGGTTGAATAACAAAGATAATTAAGCCATACATCACATAGACGAGAGACGAAGTGTATGAAATGCAAAAACAAACTCTAAAACCTAAAAAAACAAAAAGGCAATCCTAACATCCAAACGCGATAGAATAGAAGGGCTAAAGAAGGCAAAAGTGATTAGGCCTAGTGCTTGGACTTACTAGTGATCCCAAGTGAAGTCGCCAAAATCTGTCGCGCCCCGAAATGATGCATGGTGGGTAAGCATGAAAACCAAAATAACTAGTTAGAGTAAGCATGAAGGAGCTAAATGAAATATGTTTTTTATACATATGTTTAGAAAGCACTTACCTAAGTTTCCATTTTTGCAAAATAAGAGGATACCCAAAAATACCAATTAAAAGAATAAGTTCAATTGAAAGTTTGTTATTCATCTATCAATTATAGGCAGCACTAACAAAGATAAAGTGACGGGTATATAAAATGAAATCGATTCATCATCTGTAACATCTACCCATCCTGCAATTTCAATCAACCCATTCATTGAGTAACTCATGGGTAAACTGATAATAAGAACTGGGTCATGTAACTTCATTCAAAAATGAAACTGTTTTTGAATTATTATGAAATAAAATTAGAAAATTATTTCTATTTTGATCATTTCTTCTATTTTTGAATTCTATCGAATCTATTGTCGATTTTAGAGCAAAAAGGAACCTTATAAAACTTTGGACTTTACTTTAAGTTTAACTCATTAGATTCGGTAATAGGTTCATTCACATAATATCTTGAACAACTGAGAAGAAAGGAGTTATTACACAATCACTCAACTCAAAAAAAGATTTTTTTGATTCAACTAAGTTCTAAAACTAGTAATTTTTATTATCTTTTATAGGTTCCACATTTTATCTTTCCATATTCTAAGACCTCATCTTTGTAGCTAGATCCTTGGACTTCAATTGAGTACAAGAAAGCATCACAACTATTTCTTTAAAATAAAAAAAATAAAGATTCCAGCCAAAAAAATTCCTTCTACAACTACGAAAAGGAAATTTTTAGATCTCACATCTACTTAAAGTGTGGGAATATAATAATATCTTTCGTTGAAAGAATTTTCTATTGACTGGAGGATCATTTTACATCAACAAAGAAGAAGTAAAGCAAAAAAAAATGATTTAGCACTTCCTTTCGATACTGATTAAAATTGCGTTGCTGTGGCAGAAGAAGGATAGTTATATTGATTCGGTATACTCTAAAGACGCCCTCGGTACAATATTGACGATCTCACAAAAATTAGGTTTCAGTGAATTGACATTTACTGATCTCATTTTTTACGGAATCGATCCCCCTTGACTGTACAAGAATATGTGGAGCTCAGCATGTCTGGAAGCACAGGAGAACATTCTTTTGCTGATATTATTACCAGTATTCGATACTGGGTCATTCATAGTATTACTATACCTTCCCTATTCATTGCGGGTTGGCTATTCGTCAGCACCAAGTTTAGCTTATGATGTGTTTGGAAGCCCTCGGCCAAACGAGTATTTCACAGAAATCCGACAGGGAATTCCATTAATAACTAGGCCGTTTTGATCCTTTGGAACAACTTGATGAATTTAGTAGATCTTTTTAGGAGGTCCTAATGACTATAGATCGAACCTATCCAATTTTTACAGTACGATGGTTGGCTGTTCACGGCCTAGCTGTAGCCTACCGTCTTTTTTTTGGGATCAATATCAGCAATGCAAGTTCATCCAACGATAAACCTACATCCGAATTATAGAGCTATGACACAATCAAACCCAAACGAACAAAATGTTGAATTGAATCGTACCAGTCTATACTGGGGGTTATTACTCATTTTTGTACTTGCTGTTTTATTTTCCTATTATTTCTTCAATTAAGAAAACGAAAGAGAATAAATAATAATTCTAGACATTCTCTTAGCGCATTCGGAAGGATCTTATCTCAAAATTATCCATGACTAGTTTATGTCTCTAGCACGAACACTTGATGAAATGTGGAGGGAAGTGAGGTAAATGGCCGATACTACTGGAAGAATTCCTCTTTGGATAGTCAGGTACTGTAACTGGTATTCTTGTGATCGGTTTAATAGGTGTTTTCTTTTATGGTTCATATTCCGGATTGGGTTCATCCCTGTAGTAATCGAATGAATTAAGTTGTAGACATGAAAGCGTAAGAACTCAGCGGGATTCCCCTCTTTCTTTGTCTGATTCGAGGGGGAAAGGGCCCGTTGAGTTCTTAAGAATCATACTATTTTTTTTTCGTCCAAATGACAAAATAGATTTCCTTTTCTGCTGTTTCAAAAAACCCCATTTCTTTTTTCTGATGATATTTTTGAAAAATGAATTTCATTAAGTAATTTAGAACACCCGCCGCTTGACAGTATCTATCGGTACTTTTATTTCATAGAAGAAAGAAGGAATCACTCAATTTCTTGGATGATATAATATATATATTTGTAGATTATATATTGTGCAAATACTTTCTATACCAATAGAACTTTCCTCTATTTATTTGACTTCTTACTCTATTTATTTTAGTATCTTATCCAAATTGACAATTTTTATAATAAGTTCTATTTAATCAATAAAATTCCCCCTCTTGTTTTTTTTTATTTGTCCACTACTTCTTTTCTTATACTTAGAGTTTATACTTATATTATTTTATTTTGTAATAAATCGAAAAAAGTTCTGATACATCTGGAAAGCAAGACCGGGAATCTTTGAAGAACAGGATCAAGAATCATTACTCTTTCGACACAAGAAAGGGAATTTTCTAAACCCCCTTCTTGTGTCGAAGACTAGGAAGACGAATAATCTCTTCTAGAATTATTTGTTTCCCGCATTTATCCCTTCTATTACCCGATTACTTCTGTGTAGTATCTAATCTAATTGGATTCTATTTAGAATCTAAAACTATTGATCAGTTTTATGACATTGAAATCTGGAAATCTGGCAATAGTAACATAGCCACATCACCCCAATTTGGATAAAAAAACAAAGAAAGAGGAGGAAAGTCAAGTAGTTTTCTTCAAAATTTACATACTATAGACTAGCAATGCGGTACAAGAAATTCCCAGCATCTCATAGAAAAAAGTATAAACAAGCAAAGTTGATAAATCTGCAAGTCTAGAAATTCATTTCGGCCAATTGAACCTTCTCGAACTGTTTCTTTTTAAGAACCAAAAAGATTTGTGCCAAAATAACAGATGCCAAGAAGAACAAAAGGCCTTGGACACGTAATGGATCTTGAAGTACTATTTCTGCATCTCCCTGACCAAATCCTCCCACATTAGGATTACTCGTTAATGGTTGATCCAATTTGATGGATTCACCCTCTGAAACAAGAAGTTCTAGGTCCTGGGGGGATAATATCAACCACCTGACGTCCTATCCGTATCTGTTATGGTTATTTCATATCCCCCCTTTTCTTTTCGTATGATTTTGCTTACTATACCCGCTGCTGTAGCATTATAAACTGTATTGTTACTCTTGCTCCCGTCGGGATAAATCTGAACCCCTTCCCCTGTTCCCGCCTACGTATATAGGATATTTTAAGAAGTGAACATCTTTCTTAGTGGTGGGGTCGGGGGAAAGAATAGGAAAGGTAATTTCGCTATATTTTTGACCGGGGACAGGTCCTATCACAAGAATATTTTTTTTATTGGGGCGATAGCTCTGAAAAGACAAATTGCCTATCTTTTCTTTAATCTCGGGAGAAATACGATCGGGGGGAGCTAATTCAAACCCCTCCGGTAAAATAAGAACAGCCCCTACATTCAAACCCCCTTTTTTACCATTAGCAAGAACTTGTTTCAGTTGCATATCATAAGGAATTCGAACAACTGCTTCAAATACAGTATCAGGAAGTACTGCCTGTGGAACCTCAATATCTACGGGCTTATTAGCTAAATGACAATTGGCACATACAATACGCCCAGTCGCTTCTCGTGGATTTTCATAGCCTTGTTGTGCAAAAATGGGATATGCATTTGAAACGGCTGTCCGAGTTATGATATATATCATGAGCGATACGGAAATAGATCGAGTAATCTGTTCCTTTATCCAAGAAAAAATATTTCTAGTTTCCATGGTCCAACCGTTGATCTCAAAATTTCTACAATAAGTGGGGTAAGTCGCTAGTATAGTTCCCTATCCACGATTCTGCTAGTTACTGGAATAAATTAAATCAAATAATATTCTACTGGAATTATATAGGATGAATCCCCCAGACGGGGCGAAATAGAAAGCGTAAGTACGATTTTCAATGCTTTGTTTATGTACAACTACAAAGTAACAAACGTTCTAGATTACTATCAGTGGATTTTTTATCAGTCATTCATTGAATGATAAATAACTACAAGTGAAGGAGATACGCGATTTAAATAACGGAAAATCCAATATTTAAAAATTGTATCAAGAATGACTGGAAAGGTGGAGACAAGACCAGATATAATCTGATCATTATGAACAAATCCAAAATCTTTGTAGACAGAGCCAACCATTAGTTCCCAACCGTGGGGTGAATGGAATCCGATACATAAATCCGTTAATAAAAGAATAGAAAAAGCTTTGACTGTGTCGCTTAAGTTATATAGGAATTCCTGGGCCCAAGAGTTAAGAATAACAAGTTCTTCATTACCCAAAATAGAATAACCGCTTAGAATAACAAAACAGATTATATTTGTCGAGAAGTGCAAAATCGTATGGATCCGATCCTCGTTGTGTATCTTGATTAATTGGATCGTTTCTTTTTGGATTCTTATACGAAGTTTTTGTAGATGTGTCTCTGAATATTCCTCGATCATTTCGTCCAAGACGAGGAGTTCCTCTAATTCTATGAATTTTTCTAGAATACTCTTTTCTTGAATATCATTCAAAAAAATTTCGGATTGACCAGCATTCCACCAATTAGTAACCCAAGATTCCAGACTTTTATTAAATGAGAGAGAAAGCCACCAGGGCAAAAATACTATAGATACAAGATATAAAGGGGGAGTGAGTGCTTTCTTTTTTGCCATTTTTCTACTTACGGAGGGGGAACAGCCTATCAATCCAACGCTTCTCACATAAGTGGACGACTATTTCTAGTCAGAGAACACAAATGATCGAACTTCTAATTGAAATACAGCCTAGATGTCATGCACTGTCAAATGCTAAAAATAGATAATAATAAAATATACACAAAAAATAGGCAAATATGAAAAATCCTAAATAAAGAAAAATGTGTGAAATGAAATAAAATGCACACCCGGAGTGAAACTATCACTAGAATGACCTAAGGGCCTAGCATTGGACTAGCCCGTTCTAGGAATCTCCACTAGCGTTGGACTTGTGGGGAAGTGAAAAAACTACAACCAGCATTGGACTAGTGTGGTGACGAAATAATGAACTGATAAAACATAAATTTAGATAGTAAAACCTGAATTAAAAGCAAATGAGCATGTAGAGACATATAAGAGCATGTAGGAGCACATAATATGTAAACATAATATTCTAGATGCAAAAATTCTAAGGAAAGCGGTAAAACATAGAAGCACACAAGCACACAAAAAATGCATAAGCCCTAACTATTATACCAGGGGATTTAGCTACAATTTTAGGGAGAAAAAAGTCAAAATTACCTATCTATTACACTTGCTATCTAATTACAGAAAATTTGCTAAAATTACGAGAAATGTAATCTAACTATTACATTGGCTATCTAAATACAAAAAATAGGCCAAAATAAAAGAAATTGCGATTATTCGATTGCATTTTCGCCCAACAATAAAATTCAAAATTAAATAGCGTGAAATAAATAACTACGTAAAAGCCTGTAAAAATAAGAAAAACATATGCAGAAAATGCATAAAAAATCACATTTGAGCATATTGGAGCACATAAAAAGAAATTAAAAATAACGAAAATACCTCTTCTCAAAGACCCGGTATTAATGCTTAAGAACACAAGTAAACACGTCTAGATATCGCGATTTAAATGAATAAAGTATAAAATATATAAATACTAACAAATTGATGGCAAAATGTAAATCTTAGCAAACTAAGGAGGCAAATAATAAATTCTAACAAACTAAGGAGGCAGGTAAGTGTAAAATTGTAAATTCTACCAAATTTAGAGGGTGATGATGCAAATTATAGCAAAACCAAAAGTGACAGGTAAGTGACTAGGATCCAATTGAAAGACAATGAAACTTAAAGGAGGCAAATATACGAGAATTGAGGACGTAAAAAACTAAATAAATAAATATTTTAAAAAATCTTTGGAGCAATATGAATAATACTAAAAGTAGAAAGACTTGACATAAATGTCCAAATTATAAAAATTTCAAACAGAGACAAAACTAGATTAATAAGCAAAATAAACTTAATTAACTAAACAAATCATTAATAAATCAAGAAACACAGATAAGAAAAAAAATGATAATAATAAACACACTAAAACAAATAAAGGAAACCAAATACTAGATTACCTAATCCCTTAAACTGATTTTTCTTTTCCATCAGCAAGTTAACTAATCAGACTAAGAAACACTACAAAAATTTAGGTAAAATCCAATCCCCAAATATATAATTTATTCTTTTATCTAAATTCCAAATCTACCACCAATAAAACTAACGAACATAACATAACCAACCCCAATCGGTTTCTTAGAGAAAAATTTAGAGTTTTTTTCAATTCACTAAAAATCTAATTTTTCCAAAAAGGGCAAAACTCCCCTAAATCATCTTTCTCTTTCTCTCTTTCTTTCTCTCGTCTCTCTCGCTCACGCTATACCCAGTTTTAACTTTCTCTTCTTTGTTTTTCCTCTTCCAATCTCACACTCTCTCTTGTCTTATTCTTTCTTTTACTCTCTCCTCTGATTCTCTCTCTCTCGCCGAATCCCTCGTGCTGCTTTGTTCTTCCTCTTTCCTGTTCTTTCTCTTTCGATCCTTTCTCTTTCAATTTCACACTTGGAAGAAAAAGGGACCGAGTGTTATTACCTATTCGGGCAGGGGAGATGGTGGAAACAACTTGTGATGAATCGACGGTGAAGGGGCAGAAGTGGCATGTAGCGGATGTCCTTGATGGGTGCTGGTGATCTGGTTGCTGATGGTATGAATTAATGGGTGTTGTTGCAGCTTTGTTGCTTGCGAACAGCTGCTTTGGGGGCTTTGGCTGGTAGTGGTACCGTTGTAGAGCTTCGGTAGGGATGGGTTTGCTAGAGGTTGAGAATTTTGGCGGGTGTGATTGTACTACCCTGTATGATTTTTGTGTGATGGTGGTTTGCTTGAGTGGTTGTGAGTTGAGATGTCGCTTTGGTTGATGTCGGTTGCTGCCTGGAATAGCCTTAGAGTAGAATTGGGCTTTTGGTTGGTGAGATGATGGAATTCGGTGTTAATTTGATGGAATTGGTGGCCAGCGATTGTGGCTTGGCTGATCAGTGGAGAGAGGAGGAGACTAGTGGCGTTGATGATGGGAACGGTTTGTGATTCGGGTGTGGCGGTGTTTAGGCGATCAGGTTGGCTTCAGGGGAGGCAATTGAGAGTATAGGCGATCAAGTTGGCTTCAGGGGAGGCAATTGAGAGTATTTTGGAGCTGGTTTTTGCTATTTTTTTAGGGCTGTTTTGGTGGTTGGGGATTCAGTTAAGGTCAGTGGCTCGATTGGTTGAGTTTTGGATTCTGGTATTGCTAATTTTTTGTGATGGTTGTGGGTGGGAAATAGGGGCTTATTGGTGGGTTTTACTGTGTTTGTGTGAGTTTCTGGAATTTGCTTGGTGACTCAGTGAAGATGGCTATGGTTTTTGGTGGACAGTTTGATGATAATTGGCAATAGAATGGGACTGTGGATTGTGGCCGTGCTGGGTTTGTTATGGGATAGGAGATTGATGGTTGTTTTGGATGGAACTTGTGTGATTTGTTTTTGCTTTTTGCAGGTCATGGTGTGGTATACTGGAGATGGAACTGGACCGTAGTGAAATTTGGTGGAGGCTTGGTTTTGATTGTTTTGTTTTTTAATGGTGCTGATAGGTGGCTTCGGTTTACGGTGTTGAAGAGGGATTGAGTGATGGCAAGGGCTGAAACTGATCCATGGAGAGATTATTGGGACTGATTTTGATGCTCTGGGTGATAGTTTAAGGTTGAAAATGGCTGTGATTAATGACTCTATATGTGTGTGAATGAACGTGCCTTTGTGTGTGTGATTTGCTGGGTTGTTTTGTGTGTGTGGCTATGACTCTGTGACTGACTGTGTATGTGAACATGTAGGATGCGTGTAAATTGTGTATGTAATAGGGTTTGAACTATGTGTGTGTGTGTGTGTGTGTGTGTGTGTGTGATAGTGTGGACTAACTGTGTGTATTGCGTATGTATTGTGTGTGCTGAATCTGACCATGTGAGTATGTGTGGTATGTGTATTGACCGCGTGTAATGATGAAATTGAATTTGTGTAAAAGTAGAGTTGTATGTGTAGTGTGTGAGAGAGAAATTAAACTGTGTGAAAAATGTAGTGTGTGAGAGAGAAACTAAATTTGTGTGAAGTGTGTGAGATGGTGTGTGTTTTAAGTGTTTTAGGTGTGAGGTAAAAGATGTACTAGTATATGTTCTAGGTGTTCTAGGTATAAGTTTGAAAATACATTAGTGTGCGTTCTAAGTGTAGGGTTGAAAATGTACTAAAATCTTATTAGGTGTTCTTGGAGTTCTTGGTAAAAATTTGAAGATAAATGTAAGAAAAGGTGTGTTTTTTGTGTTATTGGTGTAATAGATAAAACTAAAACTGAAAACTAAAAACACTCTCTAGGTTTTTTTGCTCTCCTTTCTTTAATCCCAAAAATAGCTATTTATAGTACACAAAAGACTTATCTTTTAAGAAATAAATAAAATATTAAAATGCCCTTGATGACCAAAATTATAACTTTACCCGTACAAAAAAATTAAAATCTATGTTCTCTCTCAAAAACACAAAAAATAAAAAAAAATAAGAAAAATATAAATAATAAATTTATTAATAGCAATTCATCCTGAATAAAGTTCAAAAAACTTAAAAACACGCTTAAAATAACTAAAAATGAATTTAGGACCAAAAAAATGACGAAAAATATTCAGAAAGCGAAATGATTATTTTGCCCTTATACTGTGAAAATATATGAAAAATATCAACTAGCCTCAAAAAAATATCAAAAATAAAAAATGAGCTTAAAACCCTATAATTGAATTTAACACTCCAAAATTGGTAAAAAATACAGTTCGGAATGTGAAATGACTATCTTGCTCCTGAACGCAATATTTACAGAAAAATAGTAATTGTCTTCAAAAAAAAATTAAAAAAATTTAGAACATGCCTAAAAACTTGAAAATAAATTTATGCTCGAAAACAGGCGAAAATGGTTGGTATTCGCTTGGCTAAATGATCATTTTACCCCTGTGCTGGTAAAATATAGAAAAAATACCAGTTGAACTCAAAAAATTACAAAATTTTAGAAACATGTACACAAATAAAAAAATGTACATTTAAAACTCCAAAACTAATGAAAAAAATATTTACGTCTAAAAAATTACCGTTTTGCCCCCTCTAAAAATTGTTGATTTTGCCTCTTTTTTGCTAAAAAATCAGATTCGACTATGGAACTAGAAAAGAAAGGCCCCCAATGTTGAGAAAAGATACGGTGTGTCAATCAAATTTAGTGTCAACATTTCTCTTCATTCTTTCTCTTTCTATTTCTCTTCTCTTCTCTTGCTCTATTAAAAAAACTCTTTCTCTCTACTCCTCTCTCTCTCTCTCTCTCTCTCACTCTCATTCTCTCTCGATCTGTCTCCCTTCTCACACCGAAAACACCAAAACCAACTTCCCAAATCAATCTCTCTCAAAATTGCTTCCTCAAGCTCAAAAACTCGTAATTTCTTCAATCTCAAAAAACAATACATAAGCATAATTTCCATGACTAAACTTCTACCAAAAATAGATTAAAGATGGCCCCAAATTGTACCTATTGACCGAGGGGGTAATGCTTCTGTGATCATGTTGGCAGCGATTGGCAGAGATGATAGGCCATGGTTAGTGAGATTGATGGCTGCTGGTGGCAAGGCGGTAGGTGGATTTGTTGAGTGAAGGTGGAGGATGATGACAATTGGTGATTGCAAAGGGTGAATAGTGGTGGTTTTGATGTGGAACGTTAGGGGTTGTTTTGATTTGGGGTCTGTTGGCCACGGATAGTGGCTTGATTGGTAGAGATATTTATTGTGACTAATCGAGTTATGAGAGAGGAGGTTTCAGGTGGTTGTTTGGCATATTGGTTCAAGGTAAGGGAGAGGCTGGTGAGGATCTGGTGGAGCTTGGGATTATTGTGGCAAACTAAAGGTTTAAGCCAATGGTCGTTTCTGGATTATGCTTGTAGTGGTGATGAGGCAAGTAGATGGTGCAACTGGTGATTTTGGTTGCTATTTTTGCAAATGATTGATGTAAAATGATGGTAGCTTTGGGTGGCTTTTGTGGCTATTGGAGGTTGCTTGGTAGTGATAATTTGGTGGGTGTGGCTAATAGTTAGTGTTTATGGCTGGTAGTGAAGATTGGCATGGTGAAAGTGGTTATGGCATTAAGGCCATAGGTGGAGATGGGCTTTGGGTGGACCTGTTCAGGTGGCTGTAGGATGGTTTAGTGGATTTGTGTGTGAGGGCGTTTTGGGGTTGCTGGTTTCCTGGTTTCAGGTTGGTTTTGCAGGAGGTCGAGGTGATTACTTGGGGGGTTAGGGAAGCCAGTTGTAGGAGATTGAACTTCTTGTTGGTGTTGACTGATAATGGTGATGTTGGCGAGTGTGTGATGGATTTATGGGGGTTGAAACCGGGCAATGAAGTGGTGGTTCAATGCTGAACTAAGGGTGAATTGGTGGTTGTCTTGGTGTCTTTGGTATCTGTTGGGGGGGATTGTGGTGGTGTTGTGCATGCCTATGTGTGATTGTGGCAACGAAGCATGACTGTGATGGAGGCAATTGGTTGTTTTAGCAGTCGGTTTTGGGCGGGTTTGGTGGTGGTTTGTGGTTGTCCATGGTGGGTATGTGATAGTTACTGTCGCCGTGAGTGATGGATTGTGTGGTGGTGAGATGGAGGGATGAGACAAGAATTGGTGGATGAGCTATTGTTGGTGGAGGTTCAATGGGTTTTAAATGGAATTTATTGTGTTTTTAAAGGTTGTTGAACAGTTGTTTTGCTATGGGAAAGCTAGTAGTGGTTGTTCGCAGCTATTTTGGGGAAGCGAGATTGATTATGGTGGAGAGAATTGTGGCTGGAATTGCAGCTTTGAAGTGGTCATGATGGCCAGTTTGATGGTAGTTCCGCTGTGGTGGTGCGACAGTCACAGGGTTTTTGGATACTGGTAGTTTGTGTTGGTTGTTTGTGTTGGAGGTGGTAGAGATTAGGTGGTTAAAGGTGGTTGAAGAGAGTGATGGTGGAGAAGAATAGAACCAAAAAATGAAACCCAAACCTAGAAAGGAGAAAAAGAGAAAAGAAAAGAACCTCCGAACAACAAATTTTATTAATAAAAAATTTAGTCGAAAATACATTTCTTATGTAAAATGGCCGTTTTGCCTCTGAGGTATTTACCAAAAAAAAGCAATGGACCCCAAAAATTTACCAAAAATTAGAAATAGGCTTAAAAATCTAAAAAATGAATTTAGAACCCAAAATTGGTGAAAAATGTGTTTAGGGTGCAAAATGACCATTTTGCCCTTGCACTAACAAAAGATACAAAAATTAACTTTTGGCTTCAAAAAATTGGTAAAAATTAAAAATATATTTAAAACCCTAAAAATGAACTTAGAACTCAAGGATTGGCCGAAAAGTCGTTCGGGATGCGAAATGGCCTCTGGACGCGTTATTTACTGAAAAAACAACAATTGACCTTGAAAAAATAAAAAAATTGAAAAACATACTTAAAAGTCCTAAAAAATAAATTTGGAGCCAAAATGGGCGAAAATGGTGTGTGCAAGATAAAATGACCATTTTGCCCCTGCACTAATGAAATGTACAGAAGAATATCAGTTAAACATGAAAAAATAACAAATTTTAGAAACATGTATGAAAGTACAAAATATATATTTAGAACTCCAAAACTAATGAAAAATATTTACATGCTAAAAATTACCGTTTTACCCCTTGGAACTATCAATTTTGCCCCTTTTTTACCGAAAAAACTAGAATATGACCCCAAAAGTGAAAAATGACTCCAAATGTTAGAAAGATAAATGTTGTGTCAAAATTGGCAGACTACAATAGTATGAATGGGATTAGACATCATTTATATAGATAGACTAGCACATACTTGCTTCTACTTATGATAAGTTAAAGTTGATCTCATTAATTATGGTATATGTGACACCTAAGCTAGTATGTAGATGTTTGTTAAAGAACAAATTCATTGGATTGATCTGCTAAGAGTTATCATTCATAATGCCAATGGTTTAAACTCTTAATGGCAATAGTGTGAATGATCCTTAGACTTGATATTACTATAGTATCTTGAATGTGGATTACTATGCTTTGACTCTATTACTCGATGCTCGTAAAAGAGTAGCCTATATGGTAGAGATTGGGTATAGTATGAAGTATGGAATAATAGCGAGTAATCAATATACGATTCACAACTCCTTATGATAAGAGAGTACATCCCAGTTTGCCACTTGTTGGAAGTATTAACTTAATGGATTTCTGCAGAAGTGATAGAATAACTTGAAAGTAGTTTCAAGGTTATACTTTATGAAGAGTTATATTTTAAAAACAAGAAAAATAGTAATTAGTCAATTAAATGAGAACACACTACACTCTTTAAACTAATTGGGACATAGTGTGGTGAAAATATATTAATTACATGGTAACAGTTATTGATAGGTATAGTCTACCATATGACTTTCCTATTCACTTGAATGGTCATGATGTACTATTAGATGCCACTCATGATCTTTAAATATGAGTTAATTCATTAGTTGACTAATGATAAATTAAAGTGTTTTGTTTATCTAGCTCTTAATTAATTAACTAATGAGTTATAATTTGTACTTATTGCCAACGTGAATGGAACCTAATGGGTCACATACAATAAGAACATGATTTTGGGGTTAAATTGTAATTTGGATAAGTATAAGATACTTATGGGGTTAATTTATGAGATAAATTAACTTAAATGACTTATTTATAAATATCCAAGTCTTGTTGGAAAAGGTTCCAAAATAATTAGGAAAGCTAATTGGTTTCCTTATAGAATAGGAGTTGCGAGGTGAGACTGGGCCTATTGTATTTGGGTCGTGACTACGCAAAGAAGTGAAGATACTAAGCGCTGTGTGGGGCTAAGTGCTACGTCAACTTAAGGGCAAGAGCCATCTCTAGAGCCCGTACGAGCCACCTTTAAAATCCAACACAACCCAGTGGACAGTCCGGATATGAATTAGGCTTTGCGAGGACGCAAAGGCCTAAAAAGGAGGGGTGAATGTGAGACCCCAAGTCTCACATCGGTGGGAGAAAGAAAATTTTATTAGTATATAATGTCCTGCGTTTGAGCTACTAAATAACTTGGCTTAAGCATTTTGAGCCCGTGGTTTAAAGCTCAACAGTTATTGGGCCAGCCTAAACACGAGATGTTACAAAATGTGAAGGCCCATAATTACTGTAGCAAATAACTAGTGGTTACGTTTGTTGATTATGTACTTTCTAAGGTTGAGTAAGGTGTTCATAGTGAACAAATTGTTTAAGCTTAACTCCTAAAAATTATTACTCTTGCCATTCATAAGTCGAAGTGGTAATAATGTGATTAACTTGTAAAAGTCCCCGTTATTCATATCTAAATGATTGCTTATACATTTTCTAAGGTTAATTTACATAATAGTAATAATACTTGAGTTGACAAAATATAGTATTTAGATTTAGCACACTTGAAGCAGTAAAGCACATAAATGATAGTGTAACTTGCATTAGCTGTAAAATTGTGGAAATAAAAACATTCGTATTGTCGCGCCCCATTTTTCGAAGGAAGATGGAAAAATGGAAGAATTAAACATGGCGTTGTGTTTATTTATTGGAAAAAGAGTGTAAATTTTGTAAAAATAATTTTTTTTAGAAAATGCTTTATAAAAGATAGTTCGACAAAAATGTGACAAAAATGCTTTATTTTGAAAACAAAAGAAAAGGGCCTAAAATGGGACTTTGAAAATGCGACGGTTTTTTAGCACAAAAATAGAGTCTAAAAAGGGTTCTTTAGTGAAAAAGGAGTCGCCACTTGGTATTGAGTTTTGATGTACCAAGTCACCAGAAAACATTTTACAAAGGTAAGAAAATCAAGAATGATTTATTTAGAAAAGATGATTTTTGGAAAAATATGGGAAAAACAAGAAAAACCCTTTTAGACGACTCCAGGCCTTTGAAAACAAGAGAAAAGAGTTCGGGAGTTACAATTGAAGAAAAGGAAGGCAAAGGTTCGCGCCTAAGGCACCCTTTCAACCTAGTCGAAACTAGTTGTGATGTTTAGTCTAAATTTTCCTACTATAACCTTATGATTTTATCACATTTGGATGCAACTATATGAATGCAAATCTGGTCCTAAAAAATGGATATCGTTAAGGGACAAAATGTTCCATTGAGGTTTGGTCGGAATTATCGCATTAATTGCGAAACCCGAATGTAGACCTCGATGGAATTACGAGTATAGATGCAAAAATAGAATGCAAAAGAAAAGGAAAATAGTAATATAAATAGTAAGTGAACAAAGAAAGTAGGGATGCAACATAACGGGTACGGGAAACTAATAGGCTCGTGACTAGCTATTCCTACTCACGGAGGGGGGAACGGCATGTACGCCACCGCTTCCCATGTGAGTATATGACTATTTCTTAGTCAAAAATCACACAAATGACCTAAAATTCTATGTGTAGTGGAATCTAAAGGTTATGCACTAAATAGATGTTAAAAATAGATAATAAGTGATAAAGTATATATAAAAATCATACAAAAATGGAAAAGGCCAAAAAAGGATAAAATGTGTGTGAAATTTCATGAAATGCACACGAGAAATGATTCCAATACTAAAATGACCTAAAGGTCTAGCATTCGACTAACCTATTTTTCTATAAATTCTCCGCTAGCGTTGGACTAGCGAAGAAACCGGAATTAACCACAACTAGCGTTGGACTAGTGTGGCGACGATACACGTATAGAATAATAAAGCAAGTAAGTAATTAAATAAAGCATAGATTAAAGCAATAATCATGTAAAAGAAAATATTAGCACATAGGAGCACATAGAACACAAGCATAATATTCTAAATGCAAAGTCCTAGAGAAAGTGAATAAAACACATAAGCACATAGCACATATAGCACACGAGCCCTAACTATTACACAGGAGAAGCCTAATTACAATCTAAAAATAAAAAAATAAAAGATAACCTATCTAACCTATCTATTACATTTTCTATCTAAAATACATAACATTTTGTTAAATAGATAAATATAAACTATCTATTACATTAACTATCTAAGTACAAAATTTTTATCAAATAGAATATTACCTATCTATTACACTTCTTTAAATAATTAAAAAAAATTAAATTCAAGTAAACAACATGACATAAATAAATAAATACTCACACATGAATAAAAATAATAAACACAAAAAGATGCATAAAAAAACATATAGAAAAACACATAGGAGCACGTAGGAGCACATAAAGAAATATTGGAAGGATAATAAGGGTACCTCCCGTTCGAAGACTCGGTATAAATGCTAACAACATGAACAAACTTATCAAGGTACCATTATTTAAATAAATAAACTACAAATTAAATAATTTCATACTAATCAATATAAGCATGCCACAATAATTCAAACAATTATAGCAATAATAAACAAAAATTAAAAAATAGTTAAATATTTAGGAAGAAAAATGAAAATTGTTTAAGTAAATAAATAAATAAATAAATAAATACATAAATAAACAAATTGAAATAAGGAAAATAAAATAATAAAGAATAAAACACAATAATACATACTTAAGCTTTTAGCATCCAAATAAGAATCACCAAAATAACTAAAAGAGAAATAAAGAAACTAATTTGAGCATTAATTAGATAAAAAGACTAAATTTTGGAACATTAAAATAAAATAAAATATGGAAAGAAAATAATTTAAAAAAAAACTTGAGGAATTAACTAAATTCTTTTTTTTTTGACAAAAAATAAAAATGTTCCAAGATTTTGGCTTAAAAGTGGAAATTTAGGCAACATTCTTAGAATAAAGATATAATTTACAACAAACTAAAGGGTGAAATTACAATTTCAAACCATAGTTAAGGTAATAACATGATTTACAACAAATTTAAAAGGGCTAAAATATAAATTCCAGCAAGTATAATGCCAAAAATAAAAATTTCCAGCAATACTTAAGGCCAAGAATATAATTTCAGCAAAGTCATTAAATAATACATAATTTACAGCAAACATTTAAAGGCAAAAATTTAAGTTTTAGCTACTTGGGGGGCAAAAATATAAGTTCCAGCAATGTTGGAAGGCAATAATGTAATTCTAGCAAAACATAATGACAAAAATAAAATTTCAGCAAGATTGGGGGACAAAAAATGCAATTTCCAGCAACATTAGGGACTAAATTACAATTTCCAGCCACATTCAAAGACTAAAATACAATTCCAGCAATGCATAGAGAGTAAAAATGAAATTTCCAGAAATATTGGAGGGTAAAAAGGTAATTTCAGAAAAGTATAGGGGTCAAAATGTAATTTTATAAAAATATAGGGGTTAAAATGGAAATTAAAAATGTAAGGGCCAAAATTATAATTATATAAAAGTTGGGGGACCAAAATGCAATTAATTGGGACCTAATTGAAAAGAAAATAAAATTGTGGGGGTCAATCTACAAAAAACAGAAATCTAAATGCACAAATCATAAATGCTCAGGGCCACAGTAACATTAATAAAAGTATAAGGACTATAAAATAAATACATATTATTAATTAAAATCAAATTAGAAAACAAAACCAACAAAATGACGTAGTGTTGAGTGAAACTACGTCAAAACGACGTAGTTTCACTAAAACTCTTTTTTTTTTATTCCCGGTTTCCTTCTTCTCTTTTGTCTTTCTTCTTTTTCTAATTTTCCAGATTTTCTTTTATTTCTTTTTCTTTCTTCTTCCTTCCCTGATTCTGTTCTCTCCCCTCTCTCTCTCTCTCACTCACTCTCTCGGTCCGTTTCTCTCCGTTCTCTCTCTTGTACTCTCTTTCTCTCTCTCTGACTCATTCTCTCCTCGCCGGATTTCTCTTTCCATTTTGGTCTCTCTCCATTCTCTCTCTCTCTCTCTCTCTCTCTCTCTCTCTCTCTCTATCTCTCTCGATCTCACTCTCCTTAAATCTCTCAAGAACCGATTCCTCTAGAATCCTATTTCACTAATTGAAGAACAATCTAGGCATAAATCCACTTGGAAAACTCTGAACCGAACGGAATTTTAGGGGTGAAAATAAATCTTACCTAATTTGAAGCGTGGTGCGATGGGTGACTTGTCAGTGGAGGTGGTGGAGCTTCTGATTCACTGGTGGTGGTGGAATGGTGGTTGTGGCTGGTGATTGGAGGCGGTTGGTCACCAGGGGTTTCGGCAGTGAGATGGTTGAGGGTTTTTTTTTATACAGGGGATGTGTGCGTGTTTTGCAGGTATGTGCAGTGTGTGTTTGTGAATTGTGCAGGTTGAGAAACAGTGAGTGATGTCTGTGTGGTTGTGTGTGCGATTGGGTTGTATGTGTGTGAGTGTGTGCTAGAATGTATGCGATTGTGGGTGTTTGTGTGTGTGTTCCGTGTGTAATGTGTGTGTTCTATGTGTATAATTGGCTCTGTGTGTGTGTGAATTGTGTGTTAATGAGGCTGAAATGTGTATATGTGTGTAATGTAGGCTGTTTGCTTGTGGCAGTGTGTCCGTGTGTGAATGAGAGTGAAGTGCAAAGTGCGTGTGTTTGTGAATGAGAGTGAAACTGGAGTTTGTTATGGACGTGTGCAATTGTGTGTTTGTGATTAGTGAGCTTGGTGGAGATGTGAGGGTGAGAAGTTTATGAGCTCTTGTGGTTGGCTGATGGAACTTGTGTGCGTATATGGCTTAATGTGTGTGCAGGTGAGTGAAAGTGTGCTGGTGTGTGAGCTGTGAGTGTGTTGCAGGGGAAGGGAACCGAGAGGGAAGAGAGTGCTAGTGTAGTGAGGATTGTGATGTTTGTGAGTGAAAAGAGGGAGAGAATGGTGAGTGTCTTTCTTTTTTGTGCAGGTCTGAAATTGTGAGAATTGAGAGGGTGATGATGATGAAGTGAGAAAGACAAATAAGCAAAATCCCTTCAAATCCCTTAAAATCTGCTAAATTGGGTGTAAGTTGGGAGGTGATGATGAGAGGAGGTATGGCTGCCATCAGCCATGGCAGAAAACAAACAGCAGCAACCAACGTTGCTGCTGTTTGAGTCCTTTTTTTTTATTTTAAGAAATTTGTGAGGGACATAAATAAAAACAAATGGAATAAAATAAAAATAAAAAACATGGACTCCTTAGAATTTAAAACAAAATAAAATAAAATAAAATTTAACATTACTGGAAAAGGGAATTAAGATTTTAAAATTAATTCACCATTAAAAAAATGTCATAGACGAAAAAAAAAGGCATAATTTGAAGTAAGTACCAAATTGTCTTTAAAAATTATTAAATATTTTTTTTACATAAAATCTATAAATATTAAATGCACATATAAAATATTTCACACACAAAAATTCTTAAACAAAGGTGCATTGGAAAACGTGACATGATATGACAAAAATTATGAAGATTGCAAAAATACTGAATGACTTTTAAAAATAACAAAAAAAAAATTTTACACAAAATATATTATCACATAAAACACATGTACTAAAGTTTTTCACCCACAGATTTTAAGATTAATGCATTCTTGGGAAATGTGCCCTTAAAAGATAAAAATTAAATAAATATTAAATGACCTCTAAAAATCATAAAATTTTTACAGAAAATTTATAAATATACAAAATGCATATATAAAATTTTTCACTTGAAAATTCTCGTAAAAAGAATGCATTTGAAAATGTGCCATTAAGTAAAAAATACTAAAATTTAAATAAATACTAGATGACTCCAAAAAATCATTAAAATTAGAAATAATGATAAAAACAGTAAAATTATGTATATGAAAAAAAAATAATAATATTTACACGATGAAATTACTATTTTGCCCCTGATACCACTAATTAGACATAATTTATCCAAAAAATTACAATTAGCCCCCGAAAAATAAAAAGTATCCCCGAATGAAGTAAAATACATATTTTGACAAAAAGTATGTCAAAATTTGGTGTCTACACGTATATACAAATTAAAATGACGTAGTTAGACGCCTAATTTACTCTTAAACAAGACATAACATATACCTAAACTAAGTAAAGTAAAAATAAATAAATAAATAAAAGAGAGAGACAGAGAGAGAGAGAGAGAGAGAGGAGAGAGAGAGACGAAAATGAAATATAAATCTTGGAGCAAAGCTAGTAGGAGGTGTAAAGTGGAGAGCGAGCAAAAGGGACAGCAATAATATGATTCATCCAAGCTCTTTTAGGACTAAATGAGGACGGTACAATCTGGGGAAAAATCAAAGGACAACTCACAAGAATGAGAAAGAAAGATGCACATGTGAATGTCGGCTAAGGTGAGTGTCAAAGCAAGCATGAGGTGGATTGGAGTTAGAGAGCTATACGAGTGAGTCATCTCCTTCTTTTAACACGGGGAAAGCAATCAATTTAGTAAAAGAAAACAGTGATTGAATCTGGGTAAAAGCTGCGTGCAAGGTGAAAAAAGAGGACGAAACCGTATACACGCTGGAGAAAGGAGAAAGAAACTTGTGCCAATTAATCCGGTGATTCGGGCAATCTCAATAGCGAGCATTTGGAGAACCTCTAATCTTGACATACCTGTGAGTGTCTTAAAATTATTTTTATTTATTAATATCGATTTTTTTATGAAAATCACGTGAAAAAACTCAATGATATGACTTGTTATTATTTGGCAAGATATTGCACTTGTTAATTGTGTCTGAATTTGTTGTGAACCCAGTTGTGTACTTTATTGCACTGGGAAGTATTTGCTCTTGTAAAATATACTTGTGTATGCGTGCTTGATTTGGGCCTTGCCTTGTGCATATCCACTTTGGTTAAGCCTGCAGCGGGCTTGGTCACCAACTATTGGCTGCCTTGGCATCTCGACACTCGCCGGCCTGCGAGGAGGTTTCGTAAGTTAAGGAGGTGTAAGGGAAAGTACTTGGGTAACTCTCGAGATTACCAACCGGCGTGAAGTGGCCACGGAATAAATCTTGGCGTGCAAGACTTGAGAATTATTCAACTTCTACCATGGCACAGTACTTGACTAGTTCTCGAATGACACTCAAAATACTCTCGAGCAGTGCTTGACTTGATTCATCAGTATCCTCCATTGTTCATTTGTTAAATTTGTTATTATTTGATTTGGATGAGCTAGTTGTTACTTACCTCATTTTAAAATGAATATTTTGACTAAGTATTTGAAATGATTTTATAAATGGACCTCACTGGGCTTCTAGCTCACCCCTGCCATATTTGTTTTCCCTACAGGCGATTAAGCACGGAATAGAGTGGCGAGATTGGGTACTTGTAATAGTATAGGCTCACTATGGTGGTGTAAATTTGAGGCCTAGATGGCTCGCACTCCTGTAATTATGATAGGGTTTTGCAATCATATGTTAAATTTATCTATTTTGAAGGTGTGACTAGTGAGTTTTGGCAAGAGCTAGGCAGGCACTCAGTCAGGATATGGTGTGTGTCCTGATTGGGTCGTCACAGGCAGCACCTTGTAGGGTTTTCTCTCTCTAGATTTTAGTCTTGTGTTGTAATAATAATTCAAGAGTCAACGCATGGACATATTTATAGGAGTAGTATTCTAGTCTTTAAAGAAATGTAATTGGTAACCGAAAGTGTTTACGAAGCTTATCTTAAGCTAATCCTATTCCTTTAGGAAATCTTATTCCATAAGGAAACCAAATGGCTCTTTTATTTTTTTAAGTAACTAATTTTCAATAAGACTTAGAATATTTATAAATAAGTCTTTTAAGTTAATTTATCTAATTTATCTCATACGTATCTTAATTACAATTTAGCTCAAAGATTATGCTCTTTATATGTGTAACCCATTAAGTTCCATTCGCGCTGGCAATAAGTATCAGTTACAAAGGCCTGGCGAGATGTGAAGAGTTTCTTGAAAAGTTTAATTTCAATGGTAGATTTATCACTCAGGTTCTCACTTGTGAGCATTTAAGTATTAAGAAAGAGAATCGCAATAAATTGGACTCGAGCACAACAAAAAGAATGTACACGCAAGGGATATGACTTCAACCAATTCACAAGGGGAGTTTTATTGTTTCATATCCTCAATTTCTTATTTACATTTGGAGTGTATTGTGTAGGATAAAAGTGAGGGAAAGATAGACACTACAAGAAATTGAGCTTTTACCCGCACACATGATGTGTAGGTTAAAAAAGGTTATGTGTAGCTCAAGGTCTTTACCTACACATAAAATAAATGTTAGCAAATGTCTCTATCAGATTGTGCAGAAATGTGTTTACCTACGCATATTCATATGCGTAGGTAAAGGTAATATCTTTACCTACACATATATATATGGATAAATATATACACTATATGTGGATAATTTGGTTACCGATTGTGAGGTGATGACGTGTAGGATGACGTGGATGATGACCTGGGCGATGACGAAGCTTCCATGTTGGCAGAATTTGTATGACGTGTACAATCACGTGGCATGTGATGTGGCATAGACGTGGCATGTCAATTTTTATGTATAGGTAAAACGTTGATCATATGTGTGGGTAAAAGTATTCAATGTGTGGGTAAAGGTTTAATAATGTGTGGGTAAAAGCTTCCAATGTGTGGGTAACTTTCATACATATATTGGTGGACAATTTATATGCGCGGGTAAACGTATCTATATGTGTAGATAAGATTTACTGTCTCTTTACCCACACATTATTATGTGTGGGTAAAGACATCTGTATACGTGGGTAATGTTTCCTTATATGCGTGGGTAAAAAAATCTGTATGTGTAGATAAAATTTGCTGTATTTCTTAGTAGCACATTTGTAGGTGTGGGTAAAGGTACCTGCATGTGTGGGTAAAGGATCCTGCATGTGTGGGTAAAGGGTCCTGTATGTGTGGCTAAAGACACCTGTATGTGTGGCTAAAAGTATTAGTATGTGCAGGTAAACAAACCTGTATGCAATTAAAATATTTCATTACACATCATACACAATAAAGCACAAGAACTAAACAAACAAAAAAGTAATGTCATTAACACCATCCAAATACTAATATCAGACATCCAAATGTCCAACAATATCAATAACACCATCCAAACACAAATATCAAACATCGAAACATCAAAACAAGGAAGTAATCCTGTCAAACACAATGTAAGGAAAGTACCACAAAGTAAAGTTTGCTAAGCCACAATACTAGTATCACAATACATAAAAAAGTCAAGCAACATCATCATAATTGGAATTAGCATCAGCAAAGTCATCACTGCCTGCTGTGAGAACGAGAACGAGTAGAATGATGAGAGGCTGGGTCAATGTCTCCCGTGACGAGATGAGATGGTCCTGAGCCATGATCTGATGGCACATGGGGTACAGGTAGAGGAGGGATAATATTCTTTGCAGTCAACACCTGTTGCATATTCTGAACTGTGCCCTCAAGCTCGGCAACACGAGACTCACATTGACTCAAAGTATTCAGCAATTGAGTGTACGTGGGACGCCCCAAATCTCCACTACTACCCGTGGTCCTAGATGTGCTAGGTGACCGTCCCCATCCGAACAAACGAACTGAATGTCGTCCAATGACCCTCTCTAATATCTCTTTATCAGTCATCTGCTCAGGAGAGTTATCCCTCCTCAACTGCATCATTTCTTCCTGTTGAAATAAATAACAAACATTAAATCGTATAGATAATGCTTTAAAGCTGCAAATAATTATGCAATTGATTGAAGAAAAAATTAACTTACATATGTAGCTGCTGCCTGTGAAGAAATCCAACCCCGCTCAGAATGCCAATGTCGCATTCGCCAAGTCTCAATTTGGCCAGTAGGAGCATCCAAATCAGCTCCTCGGGAAACATGATGGCGCGCTGTACTCTTGGAGCCGTTTCTAGACTCCCATTTCCGTTTGTCACGAGCTACGGCATTCTTTTTTGACCGTTCCTTAAAAAAAACACAAGAAAATAGATTTTTATTACAATGTTAGTCGAGAAAATAGATAACAAAATAGAAACATTATATAATACAAACACACATTGAAAAGAAACATACATTCTTTTGAGGACCAACAAACAACATGTGAAATAAGGTAGATTATGGATGATCAAGAAATAAGTTCTATTTGTTTCCCTAAATAACAACAACATGAGAAAGATTGCCATTTTTTCCCATGTTTCGTTAAGGTTCTTCATTTCTTGATTGATATGTGTTGCCTTGCAAGTTTTGTCTTTCGTCTTAGTCTAACAATGGAGCAGTAGGGAAAATACTAGCTAAAGTTAACATGATGATGCCTTCAAGTCAAAGGGGTGGAGCCCCAAAGTCTTATGCAAGATGATGCTGTATAGTAAAATTTTTGCCTACCATGCAATATTGCTATGTTTTTCAATGTCTTTCTTTGTCACCTTAGTAATTAGGCGTCATGCTTGATAATACAGTTTGATACTTTACAAAATCAAATCCATCACTAGTCATAATGCATCCATTACTGGTCTTTTGACATGTCAACTTGTTTTGCTTATCATATGTCAGCTTAAAAACTTACATGTTGAAATGTACAAAGCAGTTGAAATTGATTCAAAAATGGAGAGATTAATTCCTATTTAACTGCACGTATGCTGCTGGTATGTAAAATAGATAATTGTGTTCAAAAGTTAAACACAATGAATGGATAAAGATAGTCATCATTTTATTAGACTTGCATTAAAGATATGATATGGTACACTTTTGCAAACTTTTTCACCTTAAATTAGCTATAATGATGAGAATTAAAAAAAAAAGGAATCTTCCACCTCCCACACCACTTTCTCAAAAAAGTTGGACAACCTTTATGGCGTAAGCAAAACAATGCAACACAAAAGATTTTCAATTCCAACTTCATTTCCACATGCTACATGACAATACCCTTTCTTATAATGGGAAGTCATGGCTAATTCTACATGGCATGAGTAAAGCCATGACCAATAATTTTCATTATCTTATGGAAAAGAAAAACCATTAGAAACTAAAGAAAAATATTAAAGATATTTGTTTCCATTGCAAAGAGGTACAAGTTGGGTAGCAATGTACTTATTTTACAAGTCAGTCAAGAATCAAGTTGCTCCTCAACTGAACAAGTAAGCAAGGAACCTTTTGCTTGTGCTGAGCTGACTGTTTAGCAAGTGTATGGTGACCATTAGGCAACTAAAGACAAGGGATGTGTCTTGGTCAATCCCGACCAAATCCAAACTGATTTAACAAAATATAAGACAACAATCTTCTTGAACACCTGAATTCTATTCCATCAGATATATATAAAATTCTATGTAGTTACATACAAAAGCAAAGAGTTTAAAAGAAATACATAACATTTCAAGTTGGACAAAGACAAATGTGGAGGATCTTAATCACTTGTCCTATTTGTTGTTGTTGTTATAGTTTCTGTCAATGAACAATACATTAAAAGAGAGAGAGAGAGAGAGAGAGGAGAGAGAGACAAAAGAGGAAAATGTGGCGTCACAAGTATTTCGAGGTTGGTAACAAATTTAAGAGACTACGTAGTTTTCTTCATTAAAACGTACTCATCTTTCATAAGTTTTTGGTTAAACAAACTGGTCGCATTCAAATAATGTATCTATCACACCAAAATAATTTCAAGTTGTGATGTATATATATACTATGTATGGATCGAATCAATGATTTTGAACACCCTATATTAATTGGCAAATGACCTAACCACGCTATTCGACTAATCATACTTTAAACAATTAGCCACTGAATTAATTGGAGTTGAAACTAACTTGATAAAGTTCTAAATTATATTAACTATAAGCAAAAAAATTATCTTTAGTCCAAAGTAATTTAACAAATTGATGGACTGATGTGACGTTAATAATTATAGATTAATTGAAACTTTGAATCAATTAATGACTAAAATTTTGCCATAGCAGCCAAATACATTGTTTGCCTTATCAATTATTACTGTATTTGCTACAACGTGGTATGAAGTTATGTACTATTCCACTATATTCAGGCCTTTACTATATATGTGTGTGTGTGTGTGTAACTAACTCTCCAACTAGATATCAATCTATTGAAAGAAAATGAAGGCACGGTGGAAACACGAAATCAAGAAAGTCTCTTATCCGATTACCAAATGCATTCAAATTGAAGTTAGTTTTTAAAATCAGATTCCTTTGTCCATTTTAGGGAAAAAAAAATACAAAACCCAAAATCTTGATATACAGACAAGCAAAAATTGTACTTATCAACCAAGCAAAAATACAAAACCCAAAAATTGATATACAGCCAAGCAAAAAATAACTTCCAAAAGATTGCACATGATTGTTAGAAATTTCTGCCAAATATATGTAGTATATAAATTACCTTATATGTACCATTAGACCAAAGGTCACAGAGATAGGCCCAATCCTCTTGGCTCACGTCCTCAGGGCACATACTCTTTGCCATAGTGGCATCTTCTTCTCCTCCAATCTCTTTGAAGTGTGCATGCAGCTTATATTTATGGCCTCTCCAAGCCCTCTGCATCTGCTTATCAATGCATTTCCGAACATTCTCGTCCTCAATATTAACATTGAAAAGTGTCTAAATCACCAAAAGGAAAAAATATTATAAATGTGATCCTTTCAATGCTAGTATAGTCATAAAATTATAATTTATGAAGTAAAAATGTTATCAAATTTGGAAAAATATGAAAAAAAATGCTTACTTCAAGCTTGCTGCGCAGTGGTCCCCTAACTTCAGAAGGTACGAGCCGCCAGTCCTTGTACCGTAAGCTACAATGCTTACGTACAATATAGCCAATTTCATTGTTGAAAAATTCAGCATTGTTGCATATTGCTTGCATCAGTGTAAAGTCAAACTCTATCATCAATCTGTCCTTTGCACTTCTCATGGCTTTTCGAGCTCCATGACCACAAGTAATGCCACGTTTGGATGAAGTTTTTTGTGTATTAACATTGTCAACTTGTGGCTCCATCGATGCAGATTGGTCTATAAATGAAATACAAACAAGTTAACATATTATGCATTTCTCATAATTTGGTATTAATGCATGAAATATGTGAAATAAATTAACATGTTTTTATGATTAACTAACCAACTTGTGGCCCCACAGATGCAGTTGCGTCTGTAAATGAAGTACAAACAAGTTAAATAACAGTTAATTAAAAAACAAACAAAGATAAGTTAATGCGACTATAATTAACTACTAACCAACTTGTGGCTCTTCCAATGAAGGGGACTCTGTAAACAAAGTAGGAACAAAATAAATTACAGATAATTTAAAAATGTAGCAAAGATTAAAACAAACTAAGTTAAATTAATGCTTTTATAATTAACTAACCAACTGGCCGGTCCACAGATGGGGTTGCATCTGTAAATGAAATAGAAACAAGTTAAATAACAATTAATTAAAAAACAAACAAAGATAAGTTAATGCGGCTATAATTAACTAACCAGCTTGTGGCTCCAACAATGGAGGGGACTCTGTAAATAAAGTATGAGCAAATTAAATACAGATAATTTAAAAATATAGCAAAGATTAAAACAAACCAAGTTAAATTAGTGTTTTTATAATTAACTAACCAACTGGCCGGTCCACAGATGGGGTTGCATCTGTAAATGAAATAGAAACAAGTTAAATCACAAATAATTTATAAACTAGTCACATGTAGTGAATTTCTCTAGTGCTCTGATTGATTCCCTTGTCTATCTTATCTATATTGCTTCCTTCTGATGGTTTTATGTAGCCATCAAGTCACATGAATTGAAAATACATATGTAGTCACATGAGTTGAAAATATATGTGGATAAGAGAATTTTTTAATGCTATGTGGATTAAATAGAGGGAGCAACATAGATAAATAAAGGAAGCAATATAGGATTTTTTTAATGCTATGTGGATTTAAAAACCATTAAGTCACATGAGTTGAAAAGTATTTAGTCACATATTGGACATATATTTTTGAAGTACTATATTTAGTCACATGTCATGAATTAATACTATGTAGATTAACTAACCAGCTCGTGACTCGTCTAATGGAGTTGAATCTGTCAATGAAATATACACAAATTAGATAACAATCAATTTAAAAACGTTGCCATGTGGATATAAACAAAACATGTTATGTTAATACTTTTATAATTTACTAACCAGCTTGTGGCTCCGGTAATGGAGGTGAGTCTGTAAAAAAAATTAGGAGCAAGTTAATTTATATATAACCTCTACCTCTAAGAATATTTTTATATTAGCAAGGATGGATAAATTCAAACCAGAATGAGTTGTAGTAGAGGAAACAACACGCCCACCGCATCGCCCACCGCGACCTCCACGTCGACCACGACCTCGTTGTCCTCTCCCAACCATCTCTATCAAAACAAGTAACATAATCATTATTACACTTTAAATATGAATACTTAAAGTAACATAATCTATATCAATACTTAATTACACTTTAAGTATGAAAAATTGGACAATAGCAAATTATTATTAAACGATTATTTTTAAAAATTAACCTTTTCATACAACAAAGTCATGCAATATCATCGTCATCAGAAATATGAACATCTACGTCATCAGAATCATCATCTGTTTCAGATTCTAAAGTTGCTTCATCATCAAAAAATTGTCTACCATCGTCCTCATTGTCCTCTATATCATATAAGTTCACTTCTCGATCATGAAAAGAGTTTCCTTCAGTACGTAGTTTAAGGACCACATTATGAGGTACAGATGTTGGTTCCACATCTTCACGAACCAACATGGATGCTTCATCTGCCTCTTCCACTGGATGAAAAGATGGTAAGTCATATGAATCTTCCTCTTGAAAAATATCGTCATGAATGTTATCCTCAACATCTTGCTCAGGTATGTCATAAATATTGCGATGATTTACTCTTTGTACAACCATCCAGTTCTTTCCCCGAGCTCGGTTATTCAAATAAAATACTTGTTGAGCTTGTGTGGCAAGAATAAACGGTTCTTCTTTGTACCAATCAGATGTAATATCAATTGATGTTAAGTTATTGTCAACCACCAATCTCTTACCCTTCGGATCACTATTATACCACTTGCAACGGAACATGAATACTTTTCTTTGATGAATGAAATCCAATTCCAAAATTTCAAGCAAAACACCATAATAAGCCACATCACTATTCTCATCACCGCCCCATGTACAAATACCACTACATTGTGTCTTCAAATTGTCATCATGTTTCTTGCAACGAAATCTAACACCGTTGACAATGCAACTGTGCCAACTTGTGTAACGATCATCCGCAAATTGTGACAATGAATACAGATCATCATTTGCTTTCGGATCACCATTGGCTCTAAGAATTGCCATCTGTTATAAACATCTTTAATTAGATAATTTTATTTAGAATTTATATATACATATATATATATATGCATGTATGTATATGTACATATCATGTTTACCTTTTCCTTGAACCAAGAAGGAAATTCATGTTTTTGTATACTCTCAATAACGTCTGCTTGTACATTTCTTGAGCGCAAAACTTCCTTATGCTCACTACATTTGGTGAATATGTGAGTATTTATATCAAAATGAACAAGAATTTTTATTAAGAATGCCATTAGAATGTTTTAAACTCACCTTATGTAGCCATCAAGTTCGTCTCCACAGTTATTGAGAACGTACCATTGCACCGTATTGCCATCAACCCCAAGCTTGCTAAATTTAGGAGACCCTAAAGTACGAATTTTGTTGTTGAATAACTCCATCTTGTATTCTGTAGTTGGTACGTCCCAATTACGTTCTAAACGTGTGAATCTCGTCTCAGAATCATGCAAATAACGAGATAAAAAAGTTATAGCCTCATCAACAGTATATGCTTCAGTAATAGAGCCATCAGGGTGTGCAAAATTACGAACGTATCCCTTGTATGTACCCATGCAACGTTCAATGCCAAACATCCATCTTTGACTGACTGGTCCGCCTAATAATGCTTGTTCTGGCAAATGCACACACAAATGCACCATGACAGTAAAGAATGCCGGGGGAAATATCTTTTCGAGTTTGCACAACAAAACAACAATGCCTTCCTTCATCTCCTCAAGCTCTTCAACATATAAGGTTTTGGCACACAATTTTTGAAAAAATTGACAAAACTCTATCAATGTTGCACGTATTTTCTTATCCAAAAATGGGAGAATGGCCACAGGCAATATTTTTTGAAGTAACACATGGCAATCATGTGTTTTCATACCTCCAAGTGTATTAGATTCTGTGGCACATCGGCTAATGTTCGATGCATACCCATCTGGTAGGCGAATTGACTTGATAAAGTTGCAAAACTCTGCGCATTCTACTTTACTCAATGTGTAATTAGCATGCGGTTTCACAAATTTACCATTCATCTCCCTCAACCATAGTTCTTTGCGAATGTTAAGATCTTCCAAATCTAGACGTGCTTTTACATTATCCTTTGACTTCACCGGATCGTCTAGCAAGGTCCCCATGATGTTGTCACAAACATTTTTCTCTATGTGCATGACATCAAGATTATGGCGCATCAACAACTTTGACCAATAAGGAAGCTCAAACAATACACTCTTTTTCGACCAATTTAGCTCATCAACCCCGCGTTTACGCTTCCTATCCCCATTATTAGGTGCTTTACCAGGAGTGCATGTAGGTACCTCTTCCAATTGTAACAAAATATCATCTCCGGAAAATTGACGAGGTGGTCCCCTTCTTTCTGCTTTGCCATTGTACTCTAAACTCCTTCGCCAGGAGTGCGTATTGCTTAAGAAGCATCGATGCCCTGTATAACATTGTTTTCCTCGGATTCGACCAGATCGAGTGTCTCCAAGGCATATTGGACATGCCAATTTTCCCATAGTGCTCCATCCTGATAAGTAGGCATAGGCAGGGAAGTCACTGATAGTCCATAGAACTGTTGCATGAAGAGTGAAATGAGACTGAGAATATTCATCATATGCTTGAACCCCGTTGCACCATAAAACTTTAAGTTCATCCACAAGAGGTCTTAAAAAGACATCAAAGTCTTTACCGGGAGACTTTGGCCCTGGAATCAACAATGATAAGAGGTAGTTGCTCTTATGCATGGTATGCCAAGGCGGCATGTTATAAGGCATCAAAATTACAGGCCATATACTATATGCTGTTGTCATATTGCTAAACGGATTGAAACCATCTGAAGCTAACCCCAATCGAACGTTCCTTGAATCAGCAGCAAATTCAGGGTATAGCTCATCAAAGTGTTTCCAAGCCTTTCCATCAGCAGGATGACGCAGCACCCCAGGCTCTTCTCTACGAAATTCCTTATGCCAACGCATGTCTCTCGCCGTGTGCCTTGAAGAATAAAGTCGCTTCAGACGAGGTATGATAGGGAAGTATCGCAGCCTCTTATGTGGCATTTTGTTGCGCACATAGCGACTATTTTTACAAACAGGACACACGGTGGCATTTCTAGCTTCACCATAAAAGATGGCACAATCATATTGACAAACATCAATAAGTTCAGTACCCCAAACCTACTTCAGAAAGAAGTTTTCTATTGTCGTAATAGCTTTGGGGACAATTATTGCCTTTTGGAAGCACTTCATGGAGAAGCTTCAACAACATCTCAAACGAATTGTCGCTCCACTTATTCATCACTTTTATGTTCATTAGCTTCACCACAAATGTCAAAGCAGAAATCTGACATCCCTCGTATAGAGGATTATGGACAGCTTCATATAGCTTCTCATAACGACCCTCATCAGCAGTTGATCGCTCATTTCCATATAAATCATCCATAGGCCCTACATTGAAAAATTGAGCACCAAAGACATCATGTAGTCCTGCTCCCAAGCCCTCAAATTCATCTGTAACAAAGTCCTCATTGCCCACATTTTCCTCGTCAACTTCTTTCTCACCATGGTACACCCACCGTGTGTACGAATCATTGATTCCCACCCTAATTAGATGAGCTCTAATAACATCTATGCTTTGATACCTTGTATTGAGACACTTGAAACAAGGGCATAAAGCTAGCCCATTAGAATTCAAATTCTGTTTGGCAACTTGAATAAACTCCTTAATCCCCTCCACGTATTCAGGAGATATTCGATTCCAATTTTTCACCCACTGATGATCCATGTTATCTATGTGTTAACGACCTAAAATGAGGCAACATTAAAGTCATTATCATTAAACTATATTATAAATTGAGTTATTATTACTATACCTTCATGGTGTTAATGTGTTAATCCGGATGAAAAAAGAAAATTACCACATTGTCAAAGGCTATTAGCTTTCAACGTGATAAGGTAAAGAAAAATATGTTCGAGAGATGGAATTCAAAAGCTATCAACGTCATAAAGCTGATGGCTTTTGACCAAATAAAGTATTTCAATCTAGACCTAGAAGTGACTTTTCAGGACTCATCATCTTAGGATGGTCAATGGTAATGCAACCATAAAAAATTAAATGGACTCGTTGCAAACAAGCTACCAAATTTACATGGTCTCTAGACTATTTGGGGTTGTGCAAAAATTTTGAGCAAAATTTTTGATAAAAAGTTGCCATGATTAGATAGCCAAATTAAAAGAAAATTTTCTGTTCATTTGTTATCTCGAATTTGGAAGTAGTTGAGTGTAAATATTGGACCAATGATGAACAAATCATCTCTCGCTCCCCCCCGAACCAATTAAGACACATTAATTTTGTAAGTTTTGTTACAGAAAATCAAATAGAAAATGCGAATGAAGAATCAACAAACACAAAATATTATAAAGCATATTATAAAATCATGCTATCTAGTCATACCAAACACAGAGAAAAAAAAGGGGTGCCGCTAAAGACAAGAATCAGATGTTATAGCCTATTATTTCACTTAACTGCATTTTGTGAAGTCAAAGTTGCAGACCATTGCTAAGTCAATGTTTATATAAGGTCCCCATCAACTTACAACAGGTAATACTAGTAATCCATATAGTTAATCTTACCTTCATTAGTATTATTCCAAGAATTAGAGCAGTAAATGAGTAATCTAGGTGGATAACATGACCCTTCTCAATTGGTTTAAGTTAATTATATTCATGGAGTATATTCTGTCCCATGACATGCTTCCAGCACTACAGAACAAAGAAAACGACTTCTCTTGGAAAAAACATTTGACTTGAGTCACAAGCTAGCAGCCTAACACTTGAGTCACAAGCTCAAGGACATTTTTTTAATTTTTATAAAGCAATACATCTTTATAATCGCATTTCTTTAATCACATCTTATGACTTCTCTTGGAAAAAACTAAAAAAAAAAAAAATTCTCATCATTTTTTAACAATTTTTAACTGTCACTACTTTATCACCACTAAAAACGAATAATCACACTTAAGCATATCTTAATTTATTTAACCCCAATCAAAAGATAACATCCAATCCACAATCAATTGTAAGGAAATATAATCATAAAACTAAGTCTTCTATTTCTTAGATGAGACCATAAAACAATCTCATTGAGATCTTATTTAAAAAAGCATTATTATCAAGTTTGGAAAAAGAAAACTTGCATATTCTATGTCACACAACAGTTTAAGGAAAGGTTTCTAGAAGCCAATGTATATCCCCGTATTCACAAGTTTGGTCATGAAGAACAAGCCCATGCTAAAGATTATTTTCTTTGATAATTGCAGGAAAACAAGGCCAAAGATTACTTTTCCAATTTTCATGCAGCTTTTTGTTTTGGGACTTCTTGGGTGAATTAATTATAACACTCCAATAGTCTATGCAGGTTAGGTTAATTAATAGAACAATGATGGGTCAAAGTGCATACATTCATGAGATTGAAGAAAATTGCTGGGAATTTCATGATATGTTGCTAGTATACTATGATGAAAATAGATCCGCATGTTGTATAGAGAGAGAAAGAGAGAGAGAGAGAGAGAGAGAGAGCTTTTTAAATTGACAGGGGGATTGCCATGCATGTGGATGGTCAAATGGTTAGTCATAACCTCTATGATTAATAATCATGTTTATTTAAATTCTGACAAGAGGAAGGTAAAAATCTGATTTTTTCTTTCCAGAAGGGGAAAGGTGGGAATGAAAAGGGGGTAAAAGGCAATAAAATAGTGAGACTTGAATTAGTCTCGTTCTAATATGGGGAACACAGATTCTTTCTACTTGACTACATTCATCTCATTGCAACAGCCAATATTAATGGACACTGTTTAAGGATTCATATGTAGCTCAAAGTTGTCCAGATTATGTGAAACCAATGGATCTTAAAAATTCACAAGTAGACTTTAAAAATTCCCTCCGACAATAGTGAAACCTAGTACACTTGCAGGTTTATAAAATTCATTGTGCAAATGACCAAATTTTAGGGACTAACTCATTAGACTAAATTTTAAAGGATTTATTGGAATCATTTTGAGAAGGATTCTCCAGTCCCATTAAGACAGCTCAAACAAAAAAGTCTTGCAAGCATCTCGATTGCAATGAAGGAAACTTTTGTTAGCATGAATACTATAATGATCAAACTACTTGTAATGTTTGTCAAGCTAGTGCCAGCTAGAAATACTTGTAAAATAAGTCAAATATTCAACTCCACAAAGCAAGCCATAGACAATAGTTATATAATAATCCAAGAAAATCTGCACACTCATCTGATGACAAGTCCTTGTACCGACTTTCCAATTATATAATATACCCTTAGTGATGTAGTAAAAAATAATAAAAAGAGACTTTTGTTAAAAAAAACAATAGAGTAATTATAACACTCTAACCTAACCTAAAAAAGTTTTTAAAAAAATTATTAATTATAACACTCCAATAGTCTATGCAGTAACACCTCCAAGTTAGATCAAAATTGAAACAATCACAGCCATGCTGAGAATGATAAGCAAAACAAATTTTTTTTATCATTTACTAAACTTTGTATTGAAGAAATAGTGTACCATTAAAATTTGATAGAATCGTCAACTTTGAACAAAGGGAGTTTGTTCTTGCAAATCCAACTATTCATGAATGAGTTAATGGAATTTTAATGGGTTACGTTCATGCCAACAATCAATACAACTAGTTACCATGTTCTTTTGCATATTTTATTGTCCTAGTAGTCCCAACCAATTAGGTATCTTACAGTAAGTAATACAGTAGTATGCAATCTAAGAACATGCGAGGAAGGAATTTTACTGCTCTAACATGCAGGGGTTGCCTAATCGATAACAGTCTTTCTTCTCCCAACTACTATGTCAACATTGGAATATCATTAATTTCAAAAATAAAATACTCAAACAGGAAAGGAAAAAAAGGAACTTTAAAACCTAGGAGCAAGTAAGGAGTAGTTACAAAATACAGGAAGGAAAGCAATTGCAATGGACTGCCAAGTACATTTTTAATTCTTCTAAAGATTGTAAGCCTTCACTAAGCTTTTACTAATGAAAAAATTAACAATAGCGCAGGTGACTAGTTAAGTTAATCATAAACTTTTAAGAAGCAGTATTAAGTATAAGACATTGGATACGACCATAGGTGGCTTTTCTGTTGTCCGACCAAGTAAGCAAATGAGACATTATCAATCAAACAAGAAAGGAACAAAATTGAAACAATCATAGCCATGCATTTTGCAGCATTATTCACATCCATTTTTCACCAAAGGAGAGAGACCACATATAGAGGAATGGAATAGACGGTTCTATATTACAAACCCTCTCTAATTTTCTACTACCAATACCATACAAGCACTAATCTAAATGAATAGGTGCTGATGCACTGCTAAGTATTTAATTCTTATGTCCTCAGAAAGATTCTTCAGAAACAAATTGTTCAAGTTTCTTATGTCCCATAACAAATTCTTTAGAATGCTTTATTTGAACAATCAGAACTTTGACTCCAAATTGACGAAGTATGATATATTTAGTAGTCAATGTAAACATGAAAAAAGGAAAAGAAACTCACCAACATCAATGATTGTAAATCAGTACTGATGTGCTAAAATAAAATAAAATATATGTAATGGGGTACAAACAAATTGGATCAATGATAATGCATGATATTTGTCATTCGTATTCTAGGAAACAACTATGTAAGAAAATTAGACAATGAAGCAAGATGGGGAAGAAATTCAAGCGCTGCTAACATGCACGGATTTTGTGGAAATGTGGCTCAGCCCACACGATAACCCAAAAGGTCATGGGAAACTAATAGTCATTGATGAATTTGGTGGGCTTTAGAGACTTGTTAGACAGTTTTAAGCTCAGCATGTTGTCCATGTCAATTTATGATTATGATTTACAATCTAAAAGAAACTCACCAACAACAATGCCTAACTTTTCTAATTTTTGTACAGCATCATCAACATCAAAATTGCAACTTTAAGCAAATTCCTCACATCGTAGGTCAAGATCCTATAGCATATCAAAACAAGCGCAAATTAGAGAAGGGGAAAAAGTAACTGATTATAGAGGTAATGGGAAAAAGTAGAGAGATCGAAGAGGTATACAACAGCGAGGACCGTACGACGTTGAGGGGACGTAGTTGCCAGGAAATGCAGGGTTGTACGACGTGGAGGGGATGCAGGATCGGTGGGACGATGCAGGTGCCGGCGATGTGTTTCAGTAGGGCAGAGGAGTTTTAGGGGAAGGTTTTTTTTTTTTTGGGGGGGGAAGGACGTTTGGGGCTGCCGAAAAGCTATTGGGGTGTATTGATTTTTTTTCCCTTTTTTAATTAAGTTTGTTATTTTGTAATCAAATTACAATACTACCCATCTGATGTTTACAATCCAAATGTATAAATTTCTATTTTTGTACAAATTCAAGGATGAAAAAGTCATATCATATTACATTATGCTCGATTTTTTAAAATGATTACTACCTTATTATTACCTACACATATTTAACATTTTCAATTATGTGTGGGTAATATGGGTAATTAAAAAAAGGAAAAAACCATATCAACATTCATAAAACTCGAAAATGTCATAGTATTACCCACACATGGAGGACATTTTTACTAATGTGTAGGTAATATTAACTACAAAATAACACATCAACATTTAAAAAAATTTGACAATTAATCCCACCAATTTTATGTGTAACGAAACAGTTTTACCTACACTTAATATAAACAGTAAAAAAAGCCACATCAGCATTTCAAAAAATTTGATAATACCGCCAATTTCAAAATTTTGAGGGAAATTCTCCCACCAATTTTATGTGTAATGAAACACTTTCACCTACACTTAATGTAAATAATAAAAAAGCCACATCAGCATTTCAAAAAATTTGATAATACCGCCAATTTCAAAATTTTGGAGGAAATTCTCCCACCAATTTTATGTGTCACAAAAACTTTTACCTACACTTAATATAAATAACAAAAAAGCCACGTCAGCATTCTAAAAATTTTGAGAATGTAGCCAATCCCTAATTATGGAGGGAAAAACTCCCACCAAATTTATATGAAACTATAGATGTTTACCTACACTTAATAAATGCCAAATATATAGTAATTATTTTTATTATATTTACCTACACAGATAAAATAAATATGTAGCTAAATACCCACACATGTTATGTGTAACAATTTTATGTGTAGGTAAAAACTACATTTCTTGTAGTGAGAGTAATGTCATATGCTTGCAAGTTGTTGCTAGCAATCATGATTTTGTCTAATTCCCCTACTTGTTGAAATTACTTTATGTGCTTTGACAAATGCTTTCTTTGGGCACTTAGAAATGATTATTATGCAATTTGGAATTCTACTCTTATAGAAAGTATATTTTGTAAAGTGATTGGAATTATGTCTAAATTTTGCATGTTTGATGAAAATTTCTTCTCTTTGCTTAATTTCACATGTTAAATGTTGATCATGGTCAATTGGTGCAATCATGTAATATGTGACGTAATACTTATTATGAGGGAGTTTTATACCACCAAAAAAAAAAAAAAGAAAGAATGATATAGTTTTTTCTACTCCAATGGTTCTTGTGCTTAGTAACCGGGAGTCTTTATCCATAGATATTGACTTTCGCATCAAACGGTACTTGAATTATGAGTAATGCATAGTAATCTGAGCAAGTAAATTATTGAGTAACCAGGGATCTTCATTCGACCAATGTTAATTCTTGTGTAAGAAGTTAGTTTCACTACTCAAATACAGTCCTTGCTATTTGCTTAAAATTGAGGTATTGAGTAACTGGGAACCTTCATAAGCCAATGCTGGTTTTCATGTCAAAAGACACTCTTGTATTTTGAGTGATTAGTTCACCAAAATAAAATTCCCTCAAGTGAAAAATGAAATTGATTATAGACATGTGATGCTCTTTGATTGATCATATGATTCATTTATTGGTGAAATTTGGTAAGACGAAGAAATTAAGTTGAACTTGCTTAAATGTGATATAATTACTTTCCCTTTTCTTGATATTATGTGTATTAAAGACAAGGCAATGAATTACAGAACAGTTACTTGTTCTTGAGAAAATACATTTTAGGATACACATTCATAATTTCGATACTTGAATCATTAGTTAACCTTCCATTTTCTAGATTGTTTGAGGACGAACAATGATTCAGGTGGGGGGGAATTGGCAAGTGTCAAAATTATGCATTGTGGTGTAATTGTTTTAGTAAAAAGTTGACTTAAATTGATTATGGTTTTTCCCATGAAATTTAGAATTTTGATGTAAAAATAATTTTGAGCAAATTAACACACAAGTTTTTATGATTTTTGCAGGTTAATGACGTATGAACAGAATTGGGATCAATTGGAGCACAATTTCTCTCATTCAAAAAGAAAAAAAGATAAGCATTACCCAAGGGAGACTGTGTTGTAGCACAAATGAATAGTCAAATATTTCTCTGGATCATTAGTTTAGACACCACAAAGGAGTTTTTCATTTGATATCGCAAATCTTCTTTCAAAGATTATTGCAAAAAGGAGGACCAAAGGTGGGCCGTCTTTCTTTTCCCTTAAACATTTATCCCCGTAGGCTTTCCCTTTGAGCCATCAAAATATGTAATTTTTATTTGACAACCTACTTGAAGGTCGTACCCCTACACTGGGGCAAAATTTACTTTATTTATTTTAAAATCAAGAAAAAAAGAAAAAAAATGATAGAAAAAGAAAGCTCAAAAGAAAGTAATAAAACTGGGCAATTTTTTTTTTAGAAAATGGTGAAAAAAATAAGAAGAAGAAAAAACCCAAAAACTGGTAGCAAAGTTGGTGCGAAAATTTCGTAAGAGAGCCAAAAGAAAATTTCAAAGTTGGGGCTCATTCTTTGCATAGGTGACCTTAAGTTAACTAAATCTTTCATGAATTTTGCTTTCTAGCCTTAACATTTCTAGCACATTATCTGATCCTATTACAAAAGCCGAGAATGTTATTGACCTCTGTCTGTATTTTGTGATGATTTTTGAAATGAGAATTTGCAAATCAAATAGGCATATGATGTTAATATATCTATACCAAATCATCAAGATAAGGTTGCCTTAGCGATGTCAAATATTCTTCAAATACGAGTCTGCTTTAGTGAAAAAGTGAAAGACTATCTCTAGTTTGGATGCTGGTGTTCGTTTCATTTCTTCCTTAGAAGTTGATCATCTGGAAGGGCACTATAGTTGGGTAGCTATGACAGTTGAAGGCTCACAAGTGAAAAAATCAATATGCCGGTATTTGTTTCCTTTTGAAGTCGGTTACTATAGTTGCTTGAAGATTTCTCATCCATATTGATCATTTTGTGGCAATCTCAGAATTCAAATGGAATGACATCTCAGGATCAAAAGGCATTTTCAAACCATCACTTCAAAATTAATTTTGGAAAATTTGTTTTATTTTTAGTCTTTGTGTGTTTTATGTTGTACAAAATTTCTTTTGAATTAGTGCACATGAAATGTTTTTGAACACAAATAAATAATGATGGTTACTATCATCGAATTCAAATGAAAGAAAAGGCAAATGGGTGAGTGGAAGAAAAGGATGTGCTTTTGCAAAATGTGGTTTTTTGTAAAATGATTTTATTTTGAAAACAAAAAGAAAATGGTCTAAAATGGGAGTTTGAAAATGCGACGATTTGGGCCCGAAAAATAGAGTCTAAAAAGGGTTTTTATGAAAAAGGGAGTCGCTACTTGCTACTGAGTTTTGATGTACCAACTCACCAGAAAAAATAAATTAATGAAGAAAAATAGGGAAAAACCTTTTGGAAAACATTTTTTTAAATTTTTGTGAAAAAATGAAAAAGATAAGAAAAACCCTTTTCAGATGACCCCAAGTCTTTGAAAACGAGAGAAATAGATTTGGGAGTCACAATTGAAGAAAAGGAAGGCAAAAGCTTGCACTTAAGGTACCTTTTCAACCTAGCTGAAACCAGTTGCGAGGTTTAATCAAGTTTTCCTAATGTAACTGTAAATGTATCACATTTGGATGTCATTACATGAATGCAAATCTAGACCTAAAAGTGATATCGAGAGGCAAAATGTCCCTTCAAGATTTAATTAGATTAACACATTAATTGCATAACCCAAAATGATACCTCGAAGGAGCCACGAGTTATGCAAATGATATGCAAAAGAATGAAAAATAAAATATAGATATAAGTGATCAAAGAAAGGGAATGCATCATGACGGGTTCGGGGAACTAAGACTAGTGACACAATTTTCTTTCTTATAGAGGAGTGAACAGCATGCTAAGGCCAAGAGGGCCACACTTTCCTGTTTCCCATATTCAAAGGGTGACTATTCCTAACCTAACAAGCAGATGAACTATCTATCTTAAAATTCTACATGAAATACAATCTAAATGTCATACATTACACATTTACGGGGAAAAGGATAATATAAAGAAAAAATATCCTTGGAATGAAAGAAAATCCTAAAAATAGAAAATGCATGTGATGGGATGAATTGCACACAAGTGATGAAACTAACGTGCCTGGGAACCTATGGGCCTAGTGATATGATTGAAGGATCAATCACAATTTTGCTACTGGTACGTACTCTCCATGAGCTTGGATTCCAACTTGCGGTGCAAGGAAAGCTAGCTCCTTTGGGTCTTGATGAGATCAATTCATAGTTGATCATGAGAGGGATGTTCAAGCTTCATTGTTGTGTTGTTTATTCATGTACACTTGGGCCTTTCTTTGGACTCATTGTTCAAGTTATAGTGTATAAGATCGGCCAAAGGTTGAAGCTTTGATTGTGAATTAAGTTCAACTACAAAGAAAGATCACAATTTAGTGATCAAGTTGTTCATGCGTGCAAGGGATTGCTATTGGGCTTGCTTGGAAGAAGATCAACTTGAGCCAAGTCCACCTTATTACCAAGACTTACCACATGTATTTGGGCTGCTCAAGAGTCCATATGGAGCATCAAAGTTCAGCTGTCCAGCCCATATAGTATTGGATTGAAGATTGAAGCCCAACATCAATATGGAGTTGGCATTTTGACCCATTGGGCTTTAAAGACTTAGACGTCCAGCTTAAGACTTATTTGGGACGTGTTTTAGTATTTTTAGAACTTAGTTTACTTATTGTTTAGATTTCTATTTTAGTTACAAGTGTTTTAAGTTAAGTGTTTCAATTAGTTTGTGTTTAGATTTAAGTAGTTGCATTAATTTCTAAGTTCTAGAATCATCTATGTAACCCTATAAATATGGGTCACTATTCATACGAATTTTACATGTTTTGATGATTAATAATATTACAAGTTCTCAAATTGAGTGCTTCTTTGATTCTGTACTGATTAAGAACTATCCCCAAGCTTGTAGAGTAATTCCAAGTTCAAAAGCTTAGAGTTTGTTATTTTTGGTTTGATTAAGTCTTAGGTGCTGATTCTTGAGTCATGTTCATCCCAAAGGAAAGGATTTGAAGCTTTTAATTGGAATTTCAAGCTTTCTTGCCATCTATGTTCTTCCACACATATCACCTAGCATTGGACTAACCCAGTTCTATAAATCGTCACTAGCGTTGGACTAGCGAGGGAACAAAAGGAAAACCACAACTAGCGTTGGACTAGTATGGTGACGTGAATAAAGAAACATAATAAAAATAAATAAACACATAATAGCATGGAGATCATATAGGAGTACATAATACATAAATATAACATTCTAAATGCAAAAATCCTAAAGAAAACGAGTAAACAGGTAAACACATTTCAATTCTTTTAACAACAAATCATTCCAACTAAGATTTACACCTTTGCCCTAAAGGAATTTAATGGCAAATGCAGCAACAATATCCTCACAAATAGCATCATATACTTTATGAAATGATAAAGAGGTTCCATCAAAGAAAGCAATATTCCTATTCCTCCAGATATGCCACCAAATAAACAAAGGAACAACATGAAAGAGGAATTGCAACCTAGGATTTAGGGGCTTCACCAACCACCAAGACATTAGGTATTCCCTTTCCAAATTCCTACTCCTTGGAATATTAAGAACTACTCCAAAAGAACTCCACAAGCTTCTTGCCATATCACCCGTAGCAAACAAGTGATTAAGAGTTTCGATCTTCAAAGGTGGGCAGCACCTACATCGTGAAGGCATGGAGAATCCCAACCTCTGAACCATATCATTAGTTGGAATTCTATGTTGAAGAAGCCGAAGACCCAAAAAAGATGTTTTAATTGGCACTTGAGGCAACCATAATCTTGCGAATAGCCAAGATTTATTCTCAAAATTTCGCACCCATTTGAAAGTACTTGCCACAGAAAAAATTACCACTAGGACTAGGAGCCAAGCACAACTATCTTGTGAGGAAGAAAAAGGACAATCAATATTAAAAATCTCCTTGATGATCTCTGAGTTAACCCATTTTTTGAGTTCAACATAATTCCATTGACCATTAGCCACAAAATCAGTGTGAAGAAACCAATTGGTATTGCCAAGCTAAATGTGCCCTGAACCAATCTAATTATCAAACCAGAAGCTACATTTACCATTCCGTAGCACCCACACCATATGATATTTAGCCAAATCCCTTACTTTTAACATCCTTTTCTATGTTAAAGAATCCAAACCACTCGACTGAATTTGATTCGGATGACCCTTCTTGCAATATTTATATGCCATAAATTGTGCCCAAAGAGACTCTCGAGTTTGAAAGCTCTATCACAACTTCAAAGAGAAGGCTGAATTGACATCATCCAAGGCTCTAAGTCCAACGCCTCCCTCCTCAAATGGTAAATATAAATTTCTCCATTTTAGCCAATGGAATTTACCACCGTTGTCATCTGAACTCCATAAGAACCTCCTAAAGATAAAGAGCGATTCTTCCAATTTAGCACCCGAGATAACACCAACTGAATTAAGTTTGAAAAAAAATACAGACTTCCTTCTCCAAGCATATAAAGAATGTCACGCCCCATTTTTCGAAAATAAATAGAAAGTGTAAAGATGTTTGGAAAAAGGAAAAGGAAGTGTTAAATGTGGTTGTGTTTATTGGAAAAAGAAGCGTGTAAATTTTGTAAAAAAATAATTTTTAAAAAATACTTTGTAAAAGATGATTCGATAAAAACGCGACGAACAAATACTTTATTTTGAAAACAAAACAAAAGAAAAAGGGCCTAAAATGGGACTTTGAAAATGCGACGGTTTTTGGGCCCGAAAATAGAGTCTAAAAAGGGTTTTTTAGTGAAAAAGGAGTCGCCACTTGGTATTGAGTTTTGGTGTACCAAGTCACCCGAAAATATTTTATAAAAGGTAAGAAAATAAAAATGATTTATTTAAAGAAATGATTTTGGAAAAATATAGGAAAAACAAGAAAACCCTTTTAGACGACTCCAGGTCTTTGAAAACAAGAGAAAGAAGGTTCGGGAGTCACAGTTGAAGAAAGGGAAGGCAAAGGCTCGTGCCTAAGGCACCCTTTCAACCTAGCCGAAACTAGTTGCGAGGTTTAGTCTAAATTTTCCTAATGTAAACCTAAGATTTTATCACATTTGGATGCAACTTATATGAATGCAAATCTAGTCCTAAAAATGAATATCGTTAAAGGGACAAATGTTTCCATTGAGGTTTGGTCGGGATATTCGCATTAATTGCGAAACCCGAGTCTAGACCTCGACGGAGTCACGAGTGTAGATGCAAAATGGAATGCAAAAGAAAAGAAAAATAATAGTATAGATAGTAAGTGAACAAAGAAAATGGGGATGCAACATAACGGGTGCGGGGGACTAATAGACTCGTGACTATCTGTTTCTACTCACGGAGGGGGGAACGACATGTACGCCATCGCTTCCCACGTGAGTAGATGACTATTTCTTAGTCGGAATCACGCAAATGACCTAAAATTCTATGTGTAGTGGAATCTAAATGTTATGCACCAAATAGATGTTAAAATAAGTAATAAGTTATAAAGTATATATAAAAAACTCATAGAAAATGGGAAAAGCCTAAAAAGATAAAATGTGTGTGAAATGGCATAGAGTGAACACGAAAAATGATCCTAATGCTAAAATGACCTAAAGGCATAGCATTGGACTAGCCTATTTTCTAAAAAGTTCTCCGCTAGCGTTGGACTAGCGAAGAAAACGAAATTAACCACAACTAGCTTTGGACTAGTGTGGCGACGATACACATATATAATTAAAGCAAGTAAATAAATAAAGCATGTATTAAAGCAATAAATCACATAAAAGCAAATAATAGCAAGTAGGAGCACATAGCACATAAGCATGGTATTCTAGATGCGAGTTCCTAGGAAAAGCGAATAAAACACACAAGCACATAACACACATAGCACACAAAGCCCTAACTATTACACCGGAGAAGCCTAATTGCAATCTAGAAATAAAAAGGTAACCTATCTAGCCTATCTATTACATTTTCTATCTAAATACATAAAATTTTTGTTAAATGGATAACACATAAACTATCTATTACATTAACTATCTAAATACAAAATTTTTTGCTCAATAGAATATTACCTATCTATTACATTTCTTTGAATAATCAAAAATTAATTTCTAATAAATAACATGGCATAAATAAATAAACACTCTCACATGGATAAAAAGTATAAGCACAAAAACACGTAGAAAAACACATAGGAGCACGTAGGAGCACATAAAAGAAATATTGGAAGGGTAATCGAGGTACCTCTCATTCGCAAACCCGGTATAAATTGCTACTAAAATGAACAAACACGTCAAAATTACCACTATTTAATAAGTCAATCACTAATTTGAATAATTTTCTACCTATCACTATGAACTCACTACGATAATTCAAACAATCATAGCAATAATGAACAAAATAAGAGGAAGAAAATACTGATAATAATAATTAATTATTTAGGAAGAAAAATGAAAATTGTTTAAGTCAAAAAATAAATAAGCAAATAGATAAATAAAGCAAAACAACAAAAATAAAATAAAAATAAAGTAAATAATAATAATAATAATAATAGAAGATAAAACATAATAATACATACATTGAAATTTTAACACCTCAAATAAGAATTATTAAAATAACTAAAAGGAAAATAGAGAAACTAATTTGAACATTAATTAGACTAACAAGACCCAATCTTAGAACATTAATTATAAGTTTGATAAAAATAAATAAAGAAAATGTAAAAAGAAATAATTTAAAGCTTTGAGGACTTAACTAATTTTAATTAACACTTTTTTAGCAAAAATAAAATATTATAAGATTTGGATTAAAGTGGAAATTTAAGCAATATTCTAAAGTAAAAATGTAATTTGCAACAAGTAAAAAGGTAAAATTATAATTTTTAAACCTTACTTACGGTAATGACATAGTTTACAACGAATTTAAAGGCCAAAATATAATTTTCAGCAAGTATAATGCCCAAAAATAAAAAATTCCAGCAATACTTAAGTCCAAGAATATAATTTCAGCAAAGTCATTAAACAATACCTAATTTACAGCAATGTCTAGGGTCAAATTATAATTTTCAGCTATATAAAAGGGCCAAAATAAAAATTCCAGCAACTACAAGTATAAAAATACAAATTCCAGCAACAAATAAAGGCTAAAATATAATTCTAACAATTAATGGAGGTCTTAAAACAAATTCCAGCAGCATAAAGGACCAAAATATAAATTCCAGCAACAATAAGGGGCCAAAAATAAAATTCCAGCAAGTTTGGGGACAAAAATGCAAAAATTCCAGCAATGTGAGGGACCAAATTGCAAATTCCAGCCACATTCAAGGACTAAAACAGAATTCCAGCGACATTTAAAGCCTAAAATACAATAACAGCAAGCTTGGGAGGTAAAATTGCAATTTTCATAAATATCAGAGGGTAAAATTGCAATTCCAGAAAAATTATAGGGGTCAAAATGTAATTACCGAAAAATATAGGGTCAAAAATGGAAATTAAAAAACGTAGGGGCCAAAATTATAATTAGATAAAAGTCGGGGGACCTAAATGCAATTAATTAGGACCTAATTGAAAAGAAAATTAAATTATGGGGGTCAATCTACAATAAACAGAAAATTTAAATGCACAAATCAAACATTTCCAGGGCCACAGTAGCATTAATGAAAGTATAAGGACTAAAAATAAATACCTATTATTAATTAAAATCAAATTAAAAAACTAAACTAATCAAAACGACGTAGTTTTGAGTGAAACTACGTCAAAACGACGTAGTTTCACTAAAAACTTTTTTTTTTTTTAACCGGTTTTAGTTTTTTTTTTTCACTTTTTTTTTTCTTTTTCCTGCTTTTCCAAATTTCTCTCCTCTTTTCTTTTTCTTTCTTTCTTTCTTTTCTTTCTTTCTTCTTTTCTTCTTTCCTTTTCTTTTTCTTCTTTCCTTTTCTTCTTCTTCTTCCCCTAGTCCGCCTCCCTCCCCCGATTCTCTCTTCCTGGTTTTTCTTTCCCCTCGCCGGGCCTAGCCGGAATCTCTCTGTCCGTCCCCTCTTTTGGTCTCTCTATTCCTCTCTCGATCTCTCTCTCACCTATCTCTCTCGGTCTCTCGGTCCGTCTCTATCTCTCTCGGTCTCTCTCACTTTCCGGCCCCCTTTTTCTGTTCCCTCCCCTCTCCATTCTTTCTTTCTTTTTTTTTTTTTTTTACTCAATTGCTCAAAAACAAAAATAAATTCAGCATAAATTCAACAATTAAGATCCAATTGAAAGAGAAGGTAATGGACTTACCTGATTTCTTGATTGGGAACGGTGTCCAGCGGTGGTAGTGCTCCCAGTGGTAGCGGCGGCGAGTTGGTTGCGGTGGATGGCGTCCGGCGGTGCAGTGGTGGTGGTGCTGGCAACAGAGGGGAGTCTCTCTCTCTCTCTCTTTTTTTTTTTTTTTTTTTTTTTTTGCAGGTGGAAATTGGGGCTGCTGCCAATTGTGTTTGTGATGCTGGTGTGTATGTGTGTGTTTGCAGGGATGTGTGTGTGTGTGATGTGTGGGTGTTTGAACTGGTGTGTGTTGTGTGAGTGAACTGGTGTGTGTGCGAGGTGTTTGTGTGTGCAGGTATGTGAAAACAGTGTGCTTTGTGCTTGTGCAATGTGTGTTGTGCGTGTGAATTTGTGTGTTCGATGTGTGTTTGTGTGTGAAATGTGAACTGGTGTGTTAGTGTGTGCTGTACGTGTGTGTGCAAGGAGAAGGGGAGGCAGAGAGGGGAGTGAGAGTGTGCGTTTGTGATGTCTGTGAGTCTGTGTAGGTGTGTGTTGTATGTGTGCCTGTGCTGGAGGCGCTGGGGGAGGGGCCGAGAGAGAAGAGAGTGAGGTGAGGTGAAGTGGAAGTGAGGTCTCTGGTTGTGTTCTGGTGTTGTGTCTATGTGAGTCGTGTGTGTGTTTGTGGCAGGGGTGAGGGAAGTGCTTCTGCAGGTGGAGTGAGTGATGAGGGGGAAAGGAAGAGGGAGACCGAGAGAGGAGGGAGGAGTGTGCAGGTGTGTGATGAAGTTTGTGTGAGTCGTGTGTGTGTTTTTGGTGGTGTGCCTGTGTGTGTGTCTGGTGATTGTTGGTGTAGGTGTTTGAATGCAGGGGAGATGAGGGAGTGAAGGAGCCGAGTGGGAGTGAATGGGAGAGAGTGAACTGATAGAGTTTGTGAGTGAAGAGGAAGAGAAAGAGGGGATGGTGAGTCAAAAACAAAATCCCCCAAAATCTGGTAGGTTAAGTGCAAATTGGGGGGTGATGATGAGAAGAGGGATGGCCTGGGATGGAGTTTGCAGAACCTCTGCAGAAGCAACAGCAGCAGCAACGCTGCTGCTGTTCCATTCAGTTTTTTTTTTTTTTAAGCAGAAAAGAGAAAATAAAGAAAATGAAAAATAAAAATAAAAATAAAATAAAATAAGACTACTTGAATTTTTTTTTTATAAATAAAAATAAAAGAAAAGTGGAATACAATATTATAAGAAGGAAAAGATAAAATTTAGTGTAACAAATTAAAGGTTAGTTCAACATTAGAAAAATACAACTTAAAATAAATACTAAATGGTCTTAACAAAATATATATATATATATATATTTTTACACAAAATTTATAAAATGCTCATAGACAAAATTCTCATAAAGAAAATCTTAAATAAAAAGTGCATTGGAAAACATGACCTAAATATGGCAAAAGTTATAAAATTTATGAAAATTAATAAATGACATCACAAAAATCTTACACGACATACATTATCACATACAGCCATATAGTATAATTTTCACTCAAAAATTTTAAGATTAACGCATCCTTGGGAAACGTGCCAAAAAAATAAATAAATGAATAAATACGAAATGACCTCTAAAAATTATGAGATTTTTACAGAAAATTTATGAGTATTCAAAATGCATATATAAAATTTTTCACTTGAAAATTCTCATAAAAATAGCGCATTGGAAAACGTGCCGTTGAATTAAAAAATACTAAAATTTTAAATAAATGATGAATGACTCCTAAAAATCATTAAAATCATAAATAATAATAAAAATAGTAAAATCATGTATTTAGGAAATAAAATAAAATAAACTAATATTTACATAGTGAAATTACCATTTTGCCCCTAATACGACGAATTAGATATAATACGCGAAAATTGTACTCGACCCCCCGAAAAATGAAAAATACCTCCTAAAATAAAGTAACACACATATTTTTACCAAAGGTGTGTCAAAATTTGGTGTCTACAAAGAACATCCCAGATATTTGACTGGAAGTGCTTGGAAGGAGACACTAGTTCACTGAGCAATAAGTTGATGCTTCTCAATAGGCAGCCAAGGATGAACCACAAAATCACTTTCATACTTATTCAGACAAGTCATAATCATATGTAAAGACCTTTTGGAAGCACTCTTCAATACCAAGACATAATCAGCATAATAGCTGTTTGCTTTGTTGGGAATTGGAATCATATCTGCTAGTGCGAACGACACATGTGGACATCCTGTTGATTCCAGAGAGCATCCTGACGCTAGTGCGGACAAGGCACGTGGACTTCCGGTTAATCTCAGAGAGCATGCAGACACTGATGCAAACGAGATTCAAACGTCTGGTTAATTCCAAAGAGCATCTGAACGTTGATGTGGACAAGGTGCTAGTTCTTCAAATATTGCGCATTCACTTCTATCTTTAGTTTGTAATAGGAAAACGTGCCATTTATCTACAATAAAATACTATACGAATAAGTAAAAACTTAAAAAGGATAATGCAATAAAGGAATACATTATAAGTTATAAATTCTCCTAATTAAGCAAACATAGGAAGATGCAGGTAGTGAAAACAAGCCTGTCAAATTGTATAATCCCCGTATATATCATTATAAGTTGTCAAAGTGCACACACCATTGTAGCGAGATACAAAGCCATCAAACAAACTTCATCAAAACAAGGCCACATACAAAGCCAACACCAGCCAAGAGTTGTAAAATTTGCATCCATTAAAGTATTTGTCTAAGCTAGATTTGTCCTAAAATGAAATAAGAATGCAAAGGGCAAGAACTTCAATTTCAGACACGAATGATTCCACCCAAAACCACTCTCATTTTCAAAGGATAATGCTGATGTAAAAAATTGGTTCAAATAAACCCTTTGCATTTTAGCCTTTAAAATAAATATTATAAAATATGCGTAATGCAATCTAGCCTCATTAGCGGAGAGAGACAGAGAGAACAGAGAGGGGGGGGGGGGCAAAAGAATGTACGCATAGTAAATCTAATGAAATCCAACCCAAAAGGCAAAAAAGCTTCCCTCTGCTCCCAATAATGTTCCGTTCTAACCTTTCAGTTAGCCGACAAAACTCACATCACCTAGCAACAAAATCCACACAATACCAAACAAAAATAATAAAAGAAGAAAACTGTGAGAACAAAAAACAAAGGGGAGAGAGAAAGACAAAGAGAAAGGAGAACATACCTAATGTGGTGATGATGTGAGAAGGAGAAGCGGATGAGGTGGAAAGGGAACCTTCACTTCTAGCTAACCTTCATTGGCAAAAATCAGACGGAGAAGTGTGGCAGGGAGGGAGAGCCGATTGTTGGCTAGGAATGAACTTTGGGTTTTAGACAAAAACCCTCCAAATTGTATGGGAATTGGGGAAACCCAAATTTTTGAATTTCATTCCCAAATCTCAATTCTAGTTCCCCTCATCCAAACACTCATTGTAGGATTTATTCCCATTCCCAATCCCAAAACTCCTAATCCAAAGGCCCTCTAAATTGAGACATTTTCAATGGATGTAATTGAGATTTTTCACTACTTGGAGAACTAAGAAAAATTAACCAAAGCATATATGAGAAAATGTCTTATTATATCCCTTTTTTCATTTTTCTTTTTCTTAAAACTTTTTTCTTTTGATTTATGGTTTCTTTCTCCTCCTTCCTTTTTTCTTCTTAGCACTTAGAAGCCTAGTTCAAGGTCACTCCTGTGTTGAAAATCGTGAACTTACGTTTGTGCCTTTGTTTTTTCTGAAACTGCAAAAATTGCTAATAGCTTTTCCCCAATGTTATTAACCAAGAAGTCAGCACAACTCCAAAAGAAGGAATTCTAATTCCAAAGTTCGTATTTTATATAAATCACCAAAATTTCCCAAATATCAGCATAACTATTTTAGGTGGGGCCACCAAAGCCCATTTATATAATAACTCTACGATGCTTTAGTACTTTATTCATCTTTCTTTTCTTTTCTCCTTATCCTTCCAACCCGTCCATCTTTTGGTGTTGGTGCTGGGGATGGAAGAGTCGTGTGTTGCACGGCTAGAAGGGAACTAGTTAATGGAAGTTATGAGCTAGCGAGATGGTCCTGAGGGACAAGAGGTACAAGAGAGGAGTGGGAGATTTGAGAAGAGATAAATTCTTTTAGCAAGAGTGTATTATACTTTGTGATGTATGACGAAGCAGGAGACATACAGACGGCTATGAACAAATGGGAAACAAAAGAAAAAGGAGAAATAAACTAAAAAGGGAAAAATAATAATTGTACCACTTTTTGTGCAATAGCGCAATTTTCTGGATTTAAGATGAAGCGTATAGATGATATCCTCTTATGAAAAATAATATGCATTTCACATGCCCGATCTCAATTAAAGCCACAGGACAAAATTTATCAACGCAACATCGTGAAGCATTACAATTGCTACACCGACAAAATACTCGCATGGCAAAGTAAGACGTTATTCAAATTTCAAAAGGCGCCAATATATTTATCATGACAGAGTTCACTCAATCAAATCTCTAACTTGCAGCTGCATTGCCCTAACAAAGTTGTCAGATCTATAACCTTACAACATCACTATTGACTAGTAGCTAAATTTCTACTTGTAAGCTCTTTCATCAAATTATTTTCCTTAAATAGAAAATTCCCATCTCTTGAATATTATTTTACAAGGAATAGCCAATTATAACCCAAAAATAAACACTATCAAATGAACCTGAATTTTGAAATATTGCTGAAAATTACAAATTCTGCGTACATGCAATGTTAAGCATACATAATCTCTGTTTCTCTTGTTGTGTATGGAGGAGGTAATAAACTCTTTGAATTGGCAAAAGCATCTGTGCAACCAGAGGGCACCTCACCAACAGGTGAATCCAAGACGAAGTCAGGAATTGCTACCAACGTCTCTTCCAAAAGGGATTTTACAGTCTGTGGAACTCAAATAACAATCAGGTTGAGGAAGCGTAAAACTGTTACTGTTTTCTGCACAAGCTATCTTTCAACCATATCATCACAATCACACGCACATATCCATTCCCCCCCCCCCCCCCCTGCCCCCCAAAAAACAAAAAAAAAAAAAAAAGGATAAAGAGGGGGAAGGGAACTTCACAAGTCCATAGATATGAAAAACAGCTCAAGGACTTTTGCACTGATCGAACAATACAAAAATTTTGAGTGTTTCGTATATTTAAATATGTTTTTTATAGTGACATTGAGGCTAGATTCACTTCGCTTGTTGAAGGTTCAACCATCTTTATCTTTGGAAAAAATTGATGGATTTTAGATCACCAAATTTGGCAAAAAATTGCTATTGCACACTATTAATGGTTTTTGTATTGATCATCCTAGAGAAACAAAAGCTCATTTTGCATTTCATGGTGAGACAGCACTTAAAAATGGATAGCTCATTAAATTTTTTCTGTTCCAAAATCTGTCCCTCCTAACCCACACCACCCCAACCCACCCAACAACCCAAAAACGAAAAAAAAAAAAAAGTTTCTCAAATTTTAGTCTTCCCATGCAACCAACAATTTCAGCACATCTAAAGTACTCAG